>WSFP011400356.1:0-26578 GCA_009831015.1 Picea engelmannii
CAAGATCTTCTAGGGGTGTAAACCCTCTTACTTCCTAGAACATCAACATTTTCCAAGCCTTTGCAACAAGGGTGTAGTCCCTTCTACTTCCTATAGAAAATATTGAAAAATTCCAAGCCAAACAATGAAATATCTCTAGTGGAGGGTGTACACCTTTGTACTTCTCCTAGGTTTTAAAATTTAAAATCCTTGAGCAAAGATAAGAAATTGCAGAAATATACTCACTAAATCCAAGAAGATAGATGCCAAACCCTATTATTTGCTCCAAAATTCCAAAGACAAGCCTCTTTCTACAATGCACAAGAGAAAATAAAAAGCTCAAAATTTTCCTTAGAGAGGGAGAACCCTCCTAAGTAAGTTATGTTCAAATGAAAATGACTTACCTCTATTTATAGAGGAAAAACCAAGTCATGTTTTTCCATATTTACAATCAAATCCTTAATGTTAGGTCAAAACCAAAGTTACAATGCTTAATTGGAAAAAAGGATTTGCTCTTTTTTCCCACATAGGCTACAATCTGATGAAAAATGAAAAAATAATGGCATGTAAGCCCACAAGACTCTTCTCCAAGGTGACACGTGTGAAGGTAAGCCTCCAAAGGATAGGACGCCATGCTATAAATGTGACACATCATCCCCCAAATCAATCAAAAGTGTGGGTTTGTAAGCCCACAACACCAACAAGTGCACAAAATACACCCAACGATCTCCTCAATGTGTGGAATCATGCTGCAATAGCGGGATGTTTGGGCATAGGAGAGTGATGCCATCTTCTCTTCATGGTTCTAGGTCTCATTCATGTGTTAGAGACGTCATCCAAGGTGCAACGTTCACCATCATATAACTCCAATGTGTGGGGCGCAACATCCATCCAATGGGATTTCATTCCCCTATGAAGGTCCAAGTGTCTTAGTCCCTTCATGAATGACTTTCATCGGGAAAGGTCCTGCAAAGCCAAGAAAATACGCCCTCCAAGGATCCACAAATCACATGAATCATGCCATGTAAGCCACATTTAATAAATGAACCACCCAAACAAGTGCATTAAGTCCCCCCTTTCAAATTAAACAAATGCGAAAAGGCCTTATAAACTTTTCCAAATTTAGATATGGGACGGGTGTCATGGTGCCCTATTGGGTAGGCCAATCTCCAAGTCAAGGAATGTTTCCCAAGAAGACCCTCTATAGACCATGTAATTGGTATGAGGTGGATTTGGGGAAATACTCTTGGGCATGGGGTTCTTGACATATCAAGGGCTCATATTGTCTCGTTTATGGCTTCCTTTGTGGAGAGTGTGTCACATCCCTTCGTTTGCAATGCAACATTTTTCTAAGCCCTTTATTTGCCTTTTTTTTATGGTCTAAACGTTGAGTGCTATGTGCAATGGAAACACAAAAAAACACTACAATGCCACTTGAATTTAAAACAAATTGAGTGTCATATGCATTGGAAATTAAAGGACATCACAATGCATTCCCCCATCAAGCAGGACACCTTTTATTTATTTTCCCAAGATCGATGACATGAAAACGCAAATGCAATGTAGAAAAGAAAATGACCTACCTACTTAATTGGGCCTCAAGGCCCATGGAAATCAGGTCCTAAAGATGTTAGGTGAAATCGTACAACCAATGAAACCAATTTATCATCCCATCAAGGTACCTCCCCATGTGCTTAATTATGTAACACAATAAGGATAATTCAAGCACATAATAATCATGAGCATAAATAAGCATGTGATCAATCATAGAAAGAAACTCATGGAGGTGGGTGGGAGGAGGACAATCTTGCTGGAAAGAATAGCCATAAGGTTGATTCATCCATCTTTGAATAATGATACTAGATATAGGAAACACCTCATATTTGTCCTCAGTTAGGACACAAATGTTCCTTGAAGGTTGAGAGGAGATGAGAGATCCCAGGAATAATATATTATTTCCCATAGAGGAAAATATCAGATAAGGGACAAGCTCAGATGTAAAGAAAATAAAATTATCCACACTCAAAACATGTTTCTCTTCATCCACAAATCCCTACAAGAAGCCCCACAATGAAAATATTGTCGCTTTGTAGTGTGAGTCTTTGGTTGCTCCAAGCTAGCCATGACCTTACATCCATCAAAATTTGAGCAAGAAAGTGATTGAAAATATTTGTCATATAACAAATATAAGTTCTCAAAACTAATGGCATCACCACCCCCAAGGTATGATTAAACATCATTATGAGTATGTTGTGACAATTTATCCTCGGATGGATGAAAAAAATCAATGACCCTATTATCCTTTGGATGCCAAATATCTAGATCGTCTGTGTATGGAAAGAAATATTCCTTTGAATCATGCCAAGTAAGCCACATTTAATAAAAGAACCACTCTAACAAGTGCATTAAGTCCCCACTTTCAAATTAAACAAATGCTCAAAGACCTTGTAAACTTTTCCAAATTTAGGTATGGGAGAGGTGTCATCATGGTGCCCTATTGGGTAGGCCAATCCCTAAGTCAAGGAATTTTCCCAAGAATACCCTTTCTATACCATGTAATTTGTATGAGGTGGATTGGAGGAATTACTCTTGGGCATGGGGTTATTAACATATCAAGGGCTCATATTGTCTCATTTATGGGTGCCTTTAGAGAGGGTGCGCTACATCCCTTCATTTGCATGCAACATTTTTCCAAGCCCTTTATTTTCCTTTATTTTTTTATGGTCTGAAGATTAAGTGTTATGTGAAATGGAAAGAAAAAGATAACCACAATTCCACTTGAAGTTAAGACACATTTAATTCCATATGCACTGGAAATTAAAGGACGCCACAATGCATTCCCTCATCAAGCAAGACACCTTTTGTTTATTTTATTTTTAAAGGTCCTTCATTTTTATGGAGAAGTGTTTCATGGCTCTTAGGACCTTAGGGAGGGCATATAAAAGGATAAATTATGGCTCTTTATTTTTACAGTGCTAGATGCAACGCCTCTGGGTGTTCAACCCCTTGTTCCCACGAAATAAGGTACAAGCCCCTCTTGGGGTCAATGAGCCCATAAACCCAAAAGATGAGGAAATGGAGGGGAAGAAGTGTGGAATGTGGTAAGTATTAGTGGGAATGGTATGATGACCCTTCAAGGAGACCCCCCAATAGAAACCCATTTTCCCGAGGGTGAACAACTTACTAGGATACCATGTCAACCACCAAGGTGAAATGAGGAAAAATATATAATTTCCAAGCAAATGTTCCATAATCAAGACAAGACTCTTTGCAACATGCTCAAATGATTCAAATATTAAAGTGACACTTACCATGAGACTGGACTTGTTACCTCGTGAAGCAAGACATGTTTTCCTCTAGGAGCCAAGCTAGTGTGGCAGACGATGCTATGCTTCGATGATGAGTGGTGATACATGGTGGAGAGGAGGTGATTTTTGTTATGAACATAAATATACATAAATATATATTTATAACATAATTATTAATTAATAAATAATAATTATTAATAATGAAAGGACATGTCTCAAAGGACATGACTATTGATTAAGGGCACCCTTGCATGGGTATATAAATGGGTCCTCATTCTCATTTGTAATCATCTTACTATTTTCTTATTACATATATATTTGTCCATATGGATTTGATTACTATATTCCAGATATTTTGGATTATTTGTGCGTGACGAACTTTGTTCATCTCAATTTTTCTGCTCAATCTGGGCTATGGTGATCAATATAGCTCTTGGCACTCCATGTTTGTTACCTACATGCCTCGAGGCATCATATACTTAGTTACCCCTAGGCTAGGGGAGTAACAAATGGCTCTTATCAATATTTGGTTTCCATGGACTTCATAAGGTCCATGCGAATACATTCTTGGAAAATCCAATGCCCAAATAATGGTATCTCACTATTCCCAAAAACACACTTGGACTTCTGCCCAAAAGCAATCAACGGCTAGAGGCAATGGGGATCGTTTCTTCACAGTTTTTTTTTTCAATGATAGGTAATACAAACACATCCTTGGCTCTAAACTTTAATTCTTCTTCTTAAATAGAACTGGGGAACCATATGGGGACCTGGACAGATGATTGAAGCCATCGTTAATCAATTATTTCAGTTGTCACTTCAACGAGTCTTCCAACTCATGTCCATACAATCGGTAAGGAGATATTTTCGGTGGCTGCAGCTCAGGCTCTAGCTCTATATGGTGGTAAACATTGTGTCACAGTGAGAGAACTTTCAACACCTCATCTGGAATTATGTTTGCAAAATCACCCAACAATTTAGTAAGCTCAAGTGGAATAGGCGTGTTGGAAAAGTGGGTGTGCTCGTTTAACCATAGACAATATAGAAATATTGTCACCCAACCATAGGCACGAATTCCACCCCCGAGCACCTTGACCTTGAAAGAGAGAAGAATTTTGATAGAAATTAAATAGCCAACCAAGGCTAATGCACCAAGAAAAGATAACCAAGACTAATCAGAAAGTCCAACCCAAAAAGACCAAAATTACAGGTTGTAGTAATTGCAACTGCAGCTGCTCCCCAGACTTGTGCACTACTGGATTTCTACAGTTACAACTTGTGTGTATCAAATGAGCTCTGGCACCTTATATTTATACTTCTCTTTCCATGCCATCTGGGCCGACTTCTTTTTTTGGAGGCTAAAGACTCAATATAAAATATTCTCTTTAGTTGAATTTACTTCTAGGGTTATGTCCAAGTATTTTAGGGTTCTTCTTGCTTCCTGAAATATTCTAATCTCATCAAAGGTCACAAGTGGAGGTTAATACCTCCTACAGCTACCATAATATAAACACTCCCTCCTATCTAGGGAGGTATAAAAGGAAATGGTCTTGAGCACAAACAGACCATTCAACCAGTAGCATCATCATAGCCACACGGGTTATCTCATGATCAAATTACAAGCACCGTCAACATTATCCAACTGGAAAATCTCCATGAAAATCAGTACAATGTCATCTTATAGAACACAACTATGTCTATACATAGTAGTAAATAACTACTATCTAGTGGTACACAACCATACCAAGTAGCACACGGCTACTAACTAGTGACACATAGTCACAATCAGTGGAACACACCCACCACATTAGTATACAACTATTTTCCAGAGACATACAGTCTCTACAACAGTCATATCATCTTACATCAACCTGCATAAACAATATCATGATACAATTTGAGTCATCCGGGCCATTATTCCACTCACATCTGTGAGATCTGGAAGAGTATCTTCCCTCATACAGTAAAAGAATCAACCATGGGCTATTTGGACTATTCTTCCCAAGCATGGAAGAATAATTGTCCTTGATTTCTTAGCCTAGACCATTCATCTAAATGGGCCATTCCTCCAGCACTAATCATAGTGCAACCTAGATAGAATGAGTCTTCCCTAGGGAATGTCTGTCCCTTATTGTTGAACCTAGACCATTCACCTAACTGGGCCATTCCTTTGGCACTAAACATAGTGCAACTTGGAGAGAATGAGTCTACCCTAGGGAATGACTTTTTGAACCATTTCCTAAGGAAATGATTGCCCTACACCAACCTCCAAAATGGACCATTCTTCGAAACTTCTCTCAACTGTGAACTTCGAAAGAATGACTTCCCAGCGAGGCGGACCATTATACTTGACCACTATTGAAAGGGACCTCCAATAAGAATGATTTTCCTAGACCATTCCCCCACACTGGCTACAAGGGGAATCATTGTCTATGGTACATCAACAATCTATCAGACCATTTTCATTACGAAAATGATTGTCGGTTATGGACCATTTTCCGAACTGGAAAATGCATGTCCATTAGAAAATCTCAAACCACTTTCCGAACTGGAAAGGAACTTCCCATCCTAGACCATTTTCCAAACTGGAAAATGGTTGTCCATAAATAAATGATATATCAGTTCTCCCTCCCAACCTAAATATCCATCTCTTCCCTTTCATCTATGGGAGTTATCTCCACGATCCCCAACTTGTCTCGTAAGTATGAAAACTTTATCCTGGACAAAGGCTTTGTCAAAATATATGTTGTTTGCTCATCTATGGAGATATGTTGGAGCTTCACTTCTCCTTCCTGGACTTTATCTCGAATAAAGTAGTATTTGATCTCAATGTGTTTTGAATGTTCATGAAACACTAGGTGTTTGGATAGACTTATACAACTCTGATTGTCACAGTATAGTATGCTCGAATATGGAACCTGATCAAATAATCCATAAATAAGCTTTCTCAGCCATACTACTTCTGTACATGCCTCACATGTTGCAATATATTATTCTTCTGCTATGCTGAGTGCCACAGAATTTTGTTTCCTATTGCCCTAAGATATCATAGCAGAGCCCAAGATGAAACACATCCCTGAAGTACTCCTTTTGTCTTCTGCACTCCCTGCCCAATCTGAATCTGTGAATCCATGAAGTTGTATATCATTGGATGAGGTATATCTTAAACCATAGTTTATCGTCCCATGAATGTATCTTAAAACATGCTTTGCAGATATCCAATGCTCATGTATGGGTTCCACCTGGAACTGGCTTAGGGTGTTTACAGCAAAGCAAATATCTGGTCGAGTATTCACTAAATACATCAATGACCCAATCAATTGTCGATAAAGGGACGGGTCTACTGGATCAGAATCAGAGTCTCTTAATTTTCTTATATATGTGGTCATAGGAGTGTCCATGGATTTTCAATCCATCATTCCAAACTTCTGAAGAATCTTCATTGCATACTTTCCTTGTCCAAGGAATACTTCACCATGCTTCTGCCATATTTCTAGTCCCAAGTAATAATGCATGAGACCAATATCTTTCATATCGAACTCAGAAGCTAGTTCCTTCTTACATTGGGTGATGAGAGACTCTTCACCTATCAAGAATAAATCGTTAACATATAGCAGTAGAATCACAGGTGCATTGTTCACGAATTTGTAGTAGAGATTTGGATATGCATGACTCTTGGAGAAACCAAGTCTTATTAAGTAGTTTTCTATTATGGCATACCAAGCTCTTGGAGCTTGCTTGAGTCCATACAGGGCTTTCTTTTATCTGCAAACATGAGTGTCTCTGGAGTGTACTTCAAATCCTTGAGGTTTTTCAATGTATACTTCTTCTTCGATTTCTCCATTGAGAAAAAATTTATTTACATCCATATGATGTAAACTCCATCCCATGGAAGCATCAAGAGACATAATGGCTCTAATAGAAGTATATATGGCAATAGGATAAAATGTATCGTCATAGTCTTCTCCCTCCTTCTAGGAGAACCCTCTAGCTACGAACCTTGCTTTGTATTTATCCACGCTTTTGTCTGTTGCATGTTTGATCTTATAGACCCATTTGGAAGTTACTACTGATTTTTCTTTGGGTCTAGGAACAAATTCCCATACATCATTTTTCATGATGGACTGGTGTTCTTCTGTCATGGCTTCTTTCCATTTTTTCTTCTGAGCTACCTCTTAAAATGTGGTGGGTTCTTCATTTAGAAGCTTTGTCATACATGTTGCATAGCTGGAGAATATTTTGGGTTTTTTTCTTTTTCTGAAGGTGCCACTTGGGGCTTTGAGTATTTCATCTTCTTGTAGAGTAGCTTGAAGCCAAGATGGTAATTTCTTGGTTTTGGGTACAATGATTGATTCAATAGGTTCACATGGTTGCATCGGATGATTAGGTTGTTATGTTTCTTCATTATGACTTTCTGGAAGACATATGGTTTCTTATTTAGGCTCTTCATACTCTTCTTCTTCTATAGTTTCTTCTATGGATTTCTTGAAAGCCATATTTTCATTGAAGGTTACGTCTCTGCTGACTTCAACCTTATGTTGTTCTGGGATATAGATTCTATAGGATTTGGATGATTCATTGTATCCCACAAATGTGCCCTGCTTTCCTGAGGGTTCTAATTTCTTCCTTTTATCCTTGTGGATGTGAATGTAAACAGTGAATCCAAAGATTCTTAAGTGTTGCACATTAGGTTTTTTTCCTGAGAAGGCTTCTTCTAGAGTCATATCCTTCAATATGAGGTGGGGACTTATGTTCTAAACATATATTTTTTTCATGGCTGCTTCTCCCCACAAATACAGAGATAAACCTTGATCGTTCATTAGTGCCTTCACAGTTTCTTCAATAGATATGTTCTTCCTTTCTGCTACACCATTTTGTTGAGGATTATGAGGAAGAGTTATCTCCCTCCTAACCCCTACCAATTTGAAAAAGGCAACAAATTCCTTGGATGTGTATTCTCCTCCATTATCTGTTCTCAAGGTCTTGATTTTCTTGTTTGTGAGGTTCTCTATCTCTGCTTTGAATTCTTGAAACTTGCTGGAAAATCTATCCTTTGTCTTCAAGAGATATAACCAAGTCTTTCTTGATTAATCATCTATGAATATTTCATAGTAAAGATAACCTCCTAGATATTTAACTAGCATCGAACCGCAAACATATGAATGTATTAGATCTAAGATTTCCTTAGATCTATTATTGTTTCTTGAGAATGGTTTCTTAACATTCTTACCAAGAGCACATCCTTTGCAAATTCCTTCATGTGTAGATGGTAGTTCTGGTATTCCTTCAACCATCTTTTCAAGGAAAGGTAATGCTTGATAGTTTATATGCGAATATCTTATATTCCAAAGTTCATTGGGATTGACTTCATCATGTACAAGAGTGATGCAGGAGCATCGTGAAAATCCCAAAGCACGCGACTAAGCCAAAGAAATACCTGGACGCATGGAGAAAGAAAAATAACACGTTTTCATAAGAACCGTTTTGAATTTTGAACTTAAAAGGCATTAATGTAATAGTTAGGAAGATGGCGTACTTTGCATTTATATCTTGGAGGTTGTAAGCAGATATTGAGTGATTTCTCTCATTTGTAGAACATTAAGGCATTTAAGTCTGTTAAATGTAAGAGTAGGTAGATATGAATGTTAGATTAGACAGTTATAGAACATAGGAGGGAAAACGGATATAGACACCCTCACTCTTGTATTATTGTAACATTAGCATAGCATAGAAGAGGAGATTTGTAGCAGAGAGTTGAAAAGAAGAACCCATGTACAGGAGCTTTGAACTAATATATGAAGTTTTGAGTCAAATTTCATGGTGTTATGATGTTTTATGTTTATACCTGGTGAATGGTATGCTTATAGTTGTTTTATTCTCTCTATTATGCATTTGCTTCAAATACTATGTTGAATGTATGATTTCATGATGAATGTTTGAAGTCTGAGAGAGAGAGAGAGAGAATGAGTTTCAATTGTTTATCTTCCTGAGTAAGAGAAGTTCCTGCAAGGAGTGCAGTGAAACGTCTGCGAGGTGTGCATTGACTAGGGTTCTGAGTTTTATCTCAGAAAGCTCAGGAGATATATCGTTGTTCTCATTCCAGTAGAAGTGCAGGTGGAGCACCAAAGCCATGCAAGGTGTGCATAGGCTAGTCAAGACCTTAACCTTATCAACTAAGGTTGAAAGGTGAGGGATTGTTGTTGCAGAGGGTGCACAGAGTCGAAGAGTCAAATACTTAGAAGTATTTGAATGATTTCTACAAGGAGTGCGCACAGGAGTCCTTTCGAGACTTGAGTTGCAAGTGAAAGCTCAGGAGGGTCAGCACCTTTGAAAGTACTCAAAGGGAGACAGAGATTGAAAACGTCTCGCAGAAGTTAATTCCCAGTGGGAGAACACTGGTTCATTTTGCAGAAGCTGTCAAGGAGGGAATGAGTTGTTTAAATTCTTCGAGGAGAGCTCGCGAACTCGCGAGGACCATAGAATCCAGAAAATCTGCAAGGTGTATAGGGGCAGACAAACAAATCACATTGGTATCAGGAATCAATGTGGACTATTGATTGTGATCTATTGTGAGCCGTCAGATCATTTTGGGGATTCAAAGTTCATAAGTCTGGAGTGTAATCCAAAATCCGTGGTCATTCTAACTCCCAAATTGTGAAAAGAATTGTTAAGTGAAGGATTTCAGAATTCAGGATTTCGAAGTGTTAGGGGGACAGTAGTCGGAGGCTTGTTCAAGTCCCGAAAGCCGAGAAGAAGGAAAGGTGGCGAGATTCCACATCAGAGATAGAAATCATTTGAGTGGACAGGTGGCGTGTCTTTGTCAAATAGGCAAAGTCAAACCTTTTTGACCATTTTGGGGTTTTGGAGGTCGAAGGGTTGGGAACCTTGCATCCGGATTCACGAAGTCGCGAAGTCTGAAACCCTGATGAAGTGAAAATCCCATTGGGAAGCCAACCTTTACTGAACGCATCGCAATTCAGCATTTTGAGTTTCGTAGGTTGTAGAGACAGGAACTCTTGACAGGGATCGTGGAATCGCAAAACCCAAAGTCCCAGTTTGGTGAAGGGCGCAATCTTATTGAGATTGGGAGACTTGAGTGGTGCTTTGTGGTTGATCACACGGGGCATACTCATAAGGACCTGTGGATACACCGTCGAGTGTGTGAGGGATTCCCTGTGGGGAAAACCAAAGAGTCAATCAGACTCATGAAGGCAGATTTAGAATGATCCTAAGCGGATCTCGGCCTGAGGGCTGGAGATCTACACCAAAGAGCTTCATCATTTCATTCTAGTAGTCTGTATAGTCTTCCTTCATGGGTTCGAATAACTCTAGTGTTCTTTATGTTGGAGTCTTTAGACCAAGATAATACTTTTCCATATACAAAGGCTATTTTGTTTCCTTTGTCTTCTAGGAAAGATATGGATACAAGATTCTTTTCTAAACCAGGTACATATAAGGCATTGCTCAAATGAACATTGTTACATGTTTTCAATTTGATGGAGGCTTGACCAATTCCTTCGACTGGATAGGTGTTCTTATCTCCAAGTTCTACCTTGTAGGATGTCATCTTTTCATTCAGATTAGAGAGTCTGACTTGGTCTCCTGTCATATGCCTGGAATCTCCACTGTCAATTATCCACATGTCATCTTCAAGAGTTCCTGTGAGAGTTGAATAGTGTATATGATCTGTCTTTTCATTCATGATTTTCGTTGACTAATAACTGGTCAAACTTTGACTTTGACCCAAAATATCAACCTTGACATTTTTTCTTTCTGAGAGTGCCAAGAGGTGCGTTGGACTAAGGCTCACTAGAATATCTTCTCCTTGAGTAAGGTGTTCCATCATAAGGTGTTGGGAAAGAGTTTTAGGGGTTTTTCAACTACACTTGCTAGTAACCCTAGCAGTAGTGCTTCAGTAACTGCACTTACTAGAAACCCTAGAAGCAGTTCTTCAACGAGCTTGATAACCTTATGGCTTAGCTTCCTTCCAGTGGTTAGAATAAATAAAGGAGGTGTGGGCCCATAACCTATTAGAAAAGTGGGTGTGCTCATTTAACCATAGACAATATAACAATATTGTCACCCAACCATAGGCACGAATGCCACCCTCGATCACCTTGACCTTGACAGAGAGAAGAATTATGGTAGAATTCAATAACCAACTAAGGCTAATGCACCAAGAAAAGATAACCAATACTGAACAGAAATTCCAACCCAGAAAGACCGAAATTATAGGTTGCAGTAACTACAGTTGCAGTTGCTCCCCAGACTTGCGCACTACTGGATTTCTGCAGTTACGACTTGTGTGTATCAAATGATATCTAGCACTTTATATTTATACTTCTCTTTCCAGGATGTCTGGGCTGACTTCTCTTTATGGAGGCTAAAGACTCAATATAAAATATTCTCTCTAGATGACTTTACTTCTAGGGTTATGTCCAAGCTTTTTAGGGTTCATCTTGCTTCCTGGAATATTATAATCTCATAAAAGGTCACAAGTGGAGGTTAATACCTCCTGTAGCTACCATAATATCAACAAGGCATCCCCACTCTATCCTCTTAAACATCTCCAACAATTTTTGCATAAATATGCTATCCATTCCACCTTGTTGCACTCTTCATACTCATAAAAACACAAGTTGCACCTTTCCGCCATATTTCTGTTGGCATATTTACAGGGTGAGCATGCTTGTCATTGATGGAAAGAACAACAGCAACGATGGTATGGTTATAGGCAAGAATAATAGCGACGTTAGCAGGGTTACAGTTGGGAGACAACGATGCAAAACAGGCAAGCAAGGAAGATCAGCAGCGATGATGGCATAGAGAGCGATGGAAAACAAGAAATCAAGGACGATCAACAGTGATGATGGCATGGCAAGACCAAAAGCATAAGAATGAAGAGAAACAATGATCGTTGGATCCCATTCAAAATTCCTGATGACATCCAGATATGAATTCAGATAGGAGGAGAGCGCAGTAGAAGAGAACAGTTTCCATGCGTCAGATCTGAGCCCAAAGACCGACCATCGTTGGATCCATAAGAAGGAGCACAATCTTTACGTGCAAGATGAAGTGGGCCTACAAAATCCTGAAAGCAGGAGGATCGTCCATCTTCAAGAAGGACACATGGCGAGCGATTGGCATTTCACTCACTGGAAATTCAAAGGAAGGAAGTGCTCTATCCTTCCAACTCGTGATATGCGAAATCGCGATAAGATATGGGCCATCAAATCTGGAGTTAATACAAAGGACCAACAGTCGTTAGATCCAGTAGAGTTGCGAGGATAAGCCCATGAGTCATCCAACACTCCAAAGCTATGAAGGAATCTTGGTCATCCATCGAAGACAGTCGTGGATTGTTGGATCCAAAGGACACATGGCTAAAGTTCGACATTTCGCTGACTGAAAGGTCAAAGGCACGATGTGCTCTATCCTTCCAACTCACGAAACGTGAAATGGTGAAATGATTTGAGTCATCGGATCGAGGATAAATCTGGACCATCGATCCAAGAAGGACATGTGGCTAAAGATAAGCATTTCATTGACTGAAAGGTCAAAGGAATGGGGTTCCCTAACCTCTCGAACTCATGATATGAAAAATCATGAAATAATCCTAGTCATTGGATCAAGGACAAATCTGGGCCGTCAGATCCAAGAGGTGAATGTGGCAGACCATGTCAGAAAGGACAGGTGGAAGACTATGTCAGAAATGACACGTGGCACTATCAAACAACGACAAGTGTCAATATGATTCGATATTTCAGGAACCTGGAAATCACAATTATGTGTGACACGTGGTAGCCACACAGATCATGTCATGTCATCGAGTGACATCATTCCGAGAGTTTTAGCATCAAAACTCCCCCAAAGTCCTGAAAGTTGAAGTTCTGGGGCGGAGGATAGTCGTCCAATCACCACGGATCGTCGACCGTTGATTTGAATAGCGAAGCAATCAAATGACTAGCCAGTGGTCATATGTCGTGGTCACACTGGAGAGAAGAGCTAGAGAAGCTAAGCTCCTTTTCGAGGTTTCAGAGATTGTGACTTGGAGAGTCGAGATGCCTCATCACAGGATTCTCGAAATCGTGAGTTGCAAAAGAACTTTATGGATAAGATCTTGGTCACAGCCGGTGGTCACGAGAAGGGAAGGAGTCAGTCTAGCTAAGCTCCTTTTCGGGGTTTCGAAGATCGCGACTTGGAGATTCGAGATGCCTCGCAACAAGAATTCGCAAAATGAGAAATCGTGAAATGCCTTTTTTGATTAGGCTGTGGTCATTGCCTGAGGCCACATGTGAAAGGAAAGGGCTTAGCTAGAAAGGCTAAACACCCACTATGAATTTTTCCTCAGGAAGAGAGAAGGCGAAAAATGCATGAACATGCGGAGGTTCTCTTAGTAACGGCTAGGACAAAGAGTCTGGACTGCCAGAGAATTCGAGGAGCTGTAGGGTGACTGCCAGGGGAGAGGAAGAGTCTCGAGGCATCTGTCAGTGCAATGAAGACTGATCATAGAGATGATTGACAGATGCAAGAGAGGATGAAGAGTCTGGACTGCCAGTGAAGCTAAGGAATCTTAGCATAATGCCCAGTGATGATGAACGCATGGGGGTAACCACCATAAAAGATGAAGAGTTGCATGATGATCACCAGAGGACTCGATATGAGAAGGTGATGCAGAACGAAGAAAAGAAGAGAGATGCTTGAGGGAACAAGAGGGTGGAAAGGTGGAGTGACAGTGAACAACCCGATGAGCAGAACCGTGACACTGTGAAGAGCATGCGGAGGCATTGCACATGGAGAAATAATAAGGTGCACATATAGTATAAATACGCAGAACATATAATACATGAGGGCTGATGTTGTGAGTGATGCATGTGTGTAGAAGCATGATGTGAAGGAGCTGAAGCACAGAAGAAGAAAAGAACAAAGATGCATATCTGAGAAAAGAAGATAAATCTGAGGTGTGCATGCAGAGATAGAGAAGAAGATCATAAATTTCAAAAGGATGCAAGGAGGAAGACACTGAAGCAGGCAGAACATGGCAATTTAACATAACAGTGATGAGACTGGTAAGCCATTGATGAACATTATATCACTGTAATAAGTTTATGTAGAAAAGATGTATATTTCAAGGTGGTTGGGAAGTGCTAGGGAGGATTGTTGTCCTCGGAGGTTCAAGTGGGTGCTTGAACACAGGGAGTTGTATCTTCCATCTGGTTGCAGCCAGAAAAACCAGGGTGGCAGGGTAGTGCAAGGGAGAACATTGGTTCTCTATTATACAGGTTGGTGCCTGTGTGACTGGAAATTGGTGCTTCCATCCAGTTGGTGCTGGAACACTTAGGGAGTTGTTTCTTCCTTCTAGTGGGTGCTAGAGAAACCAGGGAGTAGGTGCTTCCTTCTAGTGAGTGCTAGAGAAACCAGGGAGTTGGTGCTTCCTTCTAGTAGGTGCTAGAGAAAATAGAGAGTTGGTGCTCTCAGCAAGTTGCAGCTTGTAAAACAGAGGTTGTAGCCTCACAATGAGTTGGAGCTCATAAGTATGATAATGTATAGAATGTAAATATTAGTTATCATATAAATAAGAAGAGGTTTTTACCCTTTATGGGTTTCCTCAGGAAATATTTGTCTCTGTGTATTTCATGTGTGTGAATGATGTTGAATGTTCTATTGCTTACTTCCCTGCATTATTGTGATTTTCTTGAAGTGCTCTGTAAAGAGTTTAAAATGAGCATAATTGTTTAAGCTTGATAACAACTGATTCACCCCCCCACCCTCTCAGTTGTCCAACAATTTCCTTGTGGTTGTGCACACAACCCAAGCCTTCTATTCACCAAGTATAACCATCTTGTCCGTCCATGGAATGAGGACCGAATGCATCCTGCTTAGGAATTCCTTCCCAAGAATCACCTCAAAGTCATCCATAGGCATCACTATGAAGTTAGCCCAAGATTCGTGACCAAGTCCAACCTTTGCATCTTGTGTATGTGTGACACTGTGACAATTATCACTTGGAAGCTTGGCTCAACTAGGGATACTTCATCCAGACTAAGCCTCTTCACCTAGAGCATACACATACTCTGTTCTAGGATATGGACGAGTCACATCCTTAATTTATGCAACTCAGTTGTATACTTAGACATTTGTTAACATTCTTTAACACTTAGTCAATTTGACATACAACAGAAAACATGTGAAACACAAGAGACAGATATAGTGTGGGAGGAACCAACAGTCCTTAATACTCGACTATGTTTATTATATTGTGAAACGTAAATAAAGCTTTACAAAGAGGGCACTACTATCCTAGTTACATAGATGGGAAGAGTCTCATGACTCTGCGTCATACATCAAAACTGTCCAGACCTAAGGTTCTGTCACACTAAGACTTCCCCTTGTTGTTCCTCCTTGACTCAGCCTGAGGTGCACCCAACCTTAGAGCTCCATGTATTTTTCCTTCACTTTCTCCCTTCCATCCTTTGGTTTTGCTCCATTTCTCTTAGAGGGACTCTAAGGGTCACTTTTGTGAAATTTCATGTATTTTGGGTAAGTCACATCCCTTCGCGAATCGTCACACTCAACTGGTTGTCATGGCCCTCCATGGACCCAATGTGCCCAAACAAGCTCATTCTCCCATCAAGTGTCACATCTCTTGGACCAACATGCCACATCCTTAGTCATGGTCCCCTTGCCTCATGCTCTTCCTTGTATCGATCGTCGTGACTATCTATGGGTATGTCGATGGGGTCGTCCAACCTCTCAGTGCGCCCATGCTACCAAGGGAAGACGAGACGACTACTCGGGTGTGCTCCCAAGTTGCCCCACCCTTTCCCAAACACAACCCAATTCTTTGTCATCCGTCGTAAGGGAATAAGGGTGTGTTCCTCTTGGGCTTGCATGTCACCATCGTGCCCCAAGGTGCTCCTGCACATGCCCATAATACAAGTTCTTTCACAACTATTCACTTCCCTCCTTGTTCTCTTCAACCATTCCATCGTCGAATCTTCCCAAGGAGCATGTGCTCGATGGTTTCCTCGGAAGGCCTTAAAGAACATAGTATCAAATCCTTTATGAATACCCACTCTCGTTATTAATCAAGATCCTGAACTTGTGTCGTCGCAAGCATCAAAAGACTTATGGGTTCTGCTATTTTTATACATTTATGGTTGAAGGAGTTGTTCCATAAAGTCTAGAGTGTTTCTTTTAGTTGGAAACACTTTTTATTTCACTCAAAAAGGTTTCCATTTTCCCAAGATACGACCATTTTTGTCAGACTTGGGGGTACAAAATTCCATTATTGTTTTTAATTTTTTATATGCTATGTTAATATTTATTTATTTATTTTTATACTTCTAGTTTGCTACTCTTCCCGTTGTACATATGTTCTTTGTCATGTGCTTTCTGTGATATCGACAAATAAGAAATAGAGTGCAAAGTGTTTTCATTTTTGCATATGTTCTTTATTCTATGTTTTATGCAGTCTCAACAAACCAGAAACAAAAAGAAAACTTGCATTTTCTAAGTAAGTTAATTGAGATTTAACCTCGATATTGTTAATTTTTGGATTTTTTTTTTTCATTTGTTTTTGTGTGCAACTGCATTGAAGTTTTTTGTCGGAAAAAACAAAGGTTTTTGGGATAAGCATGCACTTCAAAAAAAAGAGTTAAAAAAACCTCCTCCTCCATAACATTTGTTATACATTTTTCATTAGTTCACTTGGTTGATAGTTACTTTATTAAATAACAGGTCTTGAGTTCAAGTCTTTCTTTTCATTAAGTTATTTTTTCAAAAAGTTCATAAAACTTTAAGTTATCACATAATTTTAATGTGAAATGCGTTTTATTTAAATTATAAAAGTGAATCACTATAAAGTAACATTAATGTTATTTTCTTAAGTTACTTTTTGTATGGAACTTTAATTTATAAAGTACTTCATTGTAAAAGTGATTCTCACTTATTTTATAAAAGTGGTTTATTTCATGTTAAAGTAACTTATTTGTAAAAGTGAACTTATAAACAATGTTAGAGAATGATAAAAGTATTTTTTACTTGGCAACTTGATTGTGCATCCATCACCACATGGGTCAACCTCTACCTACCATGTGGCACTTTGGTTACCTTTTATGCCTTTCTTAAAAAATGCAAAAATTTGATTTTTGAAAAAAATTTCAGTGTCATTTTTTTAAACTACCTATTTTTTTTAGAGCTTTCCATCTAGACAAAAAAAATATTTTTGAAGCCATATTGCCTGCATATTTAAATATGGTTAGTCCAAGTGAATTTGTGTTTACCAATTCAAACTACTTCTCATGGACATATGTATGGAGGATGAAATATGAAGTAAAGAAATTTACTGGCTTATCTTGAAAAAATAAACTACCCCCACTATGCCAAATGGGATGATAAAAATGATGAAGCATGTGGATTAATCGAAATTTCCATCTCTAATGATTTATGGGTTAACCTTCAAGGAATTGATGATCTATATGAAGTTTGGAAAAAATTGGAAACCATATTTGGTAAAAACAATGAAATTGAAGCCCACTAGTTTGAAAAAAAAAAATTCTTTAAATCCCAGTGATTTCTCTTGCATTGAAGAATATCTATCTAAGTTCAAACACTCAGACTTTTACTTAAAGATGTCAAGATAGAAAAATACAATATATATATATATGTGTGTGTGTGTGTGTGTGTGTGTGTGTGTGTGTGTGTTATTATTGCTAAGTTTGGTAGTGCATATTATGTTTTCGTACTACTTTTCACTCCACCAAAAAATCTTTAGGGGATGCTTACAAACCACCATCTCTTGAATCCTTTTGTGCTTATTTAAATAGAGATCAAGATAAACTCTTTCATCTTGGAGTGATTAGAAATACAAGTACATCTAACGAAGTCCTAGTGGCCCAACAAAAAGATAAATCCATTCATATGAAGAAGCAACATCCTCGCAACAACAAGGAAAGCAAGGGTCCCAAACCCTCTCAACCAACTCCTCTCAGTGGTGACAAAGGAGAAAAATTAAAAAGTAAGAAAATAGAGAGACACTGCATTTTGTGCAAGAAATATGTTTATTTAGAGTTTAAATGTTTTAATAAGATGGAGACCTTATAAATAACAATGAAGAAGCACAACATCAATCTCGATTCTTCTTCTTCTTCTCATAGACATGCACTTTTTTTCTGGTTTTTCCTTCAATGCAACATCTACTTCTTATAATGAGTGGATTATTGATTATGGAGCATTTTATTAAATGGATAAGGATAAAGCCTTTTTTTATGTTCCTAATGAATGTAACACCAAATAAATATTTGTTGGTGATGGTATATATTTTAGTCTTATAGGGTATGGAACAATACAACTAGATGATGGTCATTTTAAAGATGTATTATGTGTTTGAAGTCTCTCCTGCAACCTTCTATCAGTATATCAAATCACTCATTCAAGTGAAAGTAAAACAATAGAGTTTTCACCTCACTAAGTTGTAATCAAGGATTTATAAGATCTTAATAATGGCACCATTGGAATTGTTGATGATATTACCAAGTATTGATTTGACAACTTTGGGTCATCATATTTTCGATCACTATTTATCGCCCATATAGATTATTTGAGCAAACTTTGGCATGATCGATTTGGTCATCTGAACTATCACTCATTGTAAAAGCTATGTAATAAAAATATGGTGATTAGTCTTCCTCTCATTTATTGCAGAGATGGTGTTTGTGTTGGTTGTATTCTCAACAAACATCATTGGGATAATTTTAACAAATGTGCCTCTTGGCACGCCTTGGCCACCTTGCACCTTGTTCATAGTGATTTGTGTGGTCCACTTCCTTCTCCTTCTTTCTTTGTGTTCAAGTACTTCTTAACTTTTATTGATGACTTACCCAAATGCATTTGTGTTTATTTCTTAAAACTTAAGAGAGAAGTTTTTGGCATGTTTTTTGTCTGCAAGGCCCTTGTAGAAAAACAATCTAGACATCAACTATAGAAGTTAAGAATAAATAATGGACATGAATATGTTAACAACAAATTCACAACTTACTGCACTACACAGAACATTCATATGCAACATATTGTTCCATGCACATCACAACAAAATGGTATTGTTGAGAGAAATAGTAGCATATTAAAAGAAATGACAAAATGTATGATCCAATTTAAGGAAACAAGTCTTCAATTTTGGGAGAAAGCCATTAACTGTTTCAATTACATAGTCAGTCACACTCCCACAAAGGATTTAAAAGATATAACATTGGAATAAGCATGGACTAAAATTAAACTAGATGTAAGCCACTTTCATGTGTTTGATAGTGAAGCATGGGCTCACATTCTTGATGAGAAAAGAAAAGCATTAGAACCTAAAAGTGAGAATTACATTTGTGGGATATTTTGAATATGTAAAAGGTTATAGACTTGTTCAACCTCATTCCAATGAAATTATTATTAAGAGAGATGCTAAATTTGATGAAATTCTCTTGGCCTACGAGCCTAATTCAACATTTGTGCCATCTTCTCTTCCCAACTTTTATATTAATGATCCTACTCTGGTTTCTTCTTTTGTGATGATAGTGAGGATGAAAATCCACCTTTGCCTACTCACCTTCCTCCAGTAGGGTTCGTTGAACATGAACCAACACCAACACCATAGCTTCCGAGATGGATCTGCACTCACAAGAAGCAATCGATGATCTTGGTAGTGATCCTATAGAACAATGTTGTATACGTTCATATTTCCAATGATCTTCCTCTCTTTTGTCTCAAGCTTCAGAGACTGGTGATCCAAAAATATTTGTTGAAGCTTCTACCCTTCTAGATTGGGACACAACAATGAATGAAGAATATCTTTCCCTAGTAGTGAATGATACTTACGATCTTATACCTCTTCTGAGAGGAACAAAACTTTTCAAATGTAAATGGTTATATAGAACTAAGTCTGCATTAGATGGAAGTGTTAAAAAAATTAAGGTCCAATAGTTTCCAAAATATTTTCTCAAGTTGAAGGGATTGACTATAATGAAACCTTTGCCCCATAGCCAAAATGAATTCCATATTCCTTGTTCTAGCCCTTGTGGCCTCATATAACTGGGAGATCCATCAAATGGATGTTAAATCTCTTCTTGCATGGGGATTTTCAAGAAGAAATCTACATCGAACAACCTTTTGACTATGTTCAGAATGACTCCAGCCTTGTTTGTCACCTTAAGAATCTCTCTGTGGTTTTAAGAAAGATCCTCGAGCTTGGTGTTGGGCCACTATTTTGACACTTTTTTACACTTTTCAGTTGGCTTTTTTGACTATCCTTACCTCATCCATATACCTAGTTATTGCCACATTACCATATATTTTCATGTTTTTGAAGTTAAATGCCTTTAGAAATATTTTAAGAGTTAAAAGTTGTATATTTTATGATTTGTTAAGTCTTTAGTATTATAGATTAGATTTCTAGAACATATGTTACCAATGATGATATTCTCAATTCTGTTCATGTGCCAGCAATTCACTTTTTCTATATGAGTTTTGTTGTTAGCATACTTCTGCATCTCCAGTGGAAAAATGACCAAAATATCTAGATGTCAGCATGGTGTGTGTCCCTTGGTTCATACCCAGGTCTCACATGGAAGCCTCCATGTGTGGTCAAGTGTTTTCAGTAAAAAAACCGTGCCAAATTAGCAACAGTTAACTTCCATTGTGATTCTTGAGATAATCAAGACAAATCTCAAGATTCTGGAACATGGGTTTTGCGCAGGGTGGTCGAAATTGAGTATTACACTAGCATATTTATGAAAACGGGCATAGTTAACAAGATACAACACTTTTCCTAGATTTTATGTACGACCCATTTTTCCAAGTTCAAGACAACAATCAAACTTATCTCCTATCTTTCTCAAAAAACAACTTCAATTACAACTGATTTTGTGGAAGAAATCTTTGTTTTTCTATTTCTTGTATTTGGTGACTAGAATTGGGGAAGCGATTTACTAGTTTGATGGCATTATATTTTAATATTCTATTGTATATATACATGTACTGTAATGTAATGAGGGGAGGAACTGAAAGTTATGTTTAATTGAAGTTGTTGGGGATTATGACGATTGTTTTTTCATTTCCATTGCCACATGAAAATGTGAATTAAATTGTGTGTTGCAACTTGGATACTATGTTCTAATACAAGGCATCAATTATGATCCAATGGTGTTATTTTAATCTCATGATTGTAAGTTTATAGGCTCGCTACCAGTTGGCAAGGGCCCACCAACCTGGTATGCATGGCTCGTTTTGTATTTTATTAGTTTAGATGTTATTTCATCTAGATCTTGTGGATCGTCACTAGAATACAAGAAACTAATACAAAATACTCGTGATCAAAAAATGAAGGTAGGTATGTGCATGCATGGATAGTTTGGCAAAAAGATGCAGTTCTGGAAACTCACGACAACTGCTACAACTCTAGAAAACTCACCCATGTGGCTATACTTGATATAATCGCTTGGAAATTGTCCCAAACTAAGCGCCCTGGCCTCTAGGTTGCTACTGATGAATGACAAATTGAACATCGGACCCCAGAATCTCTGGATGTCATCCCCTGGGGGTTACACACCTCTTGGGATCAATGAGTGTGCCCTAGTAATTCCATTAATAGAATCTGCTGCTATATATCTCTAAATGTGTGCCCTGGAAAATGTCATACTGGGTCAGAAGGGTTTCCTCGGATGTGATACAGAACTCCCTATGGAACCCCAAATGTCCCTCCTCAAGAGTTGTGCACTTTCTAGTTGTCTGCTGCTCACTGAGAGATTCCACCGTCAGAATCTAATGACCGGTGGCTCAAAATATGCGCCCTAGCTAATCCTCAACTGGTTCGGGAGGAATCTGCAAGATAATCTCTGGTCTCATGCAGCGATAGAAAAACCATGTCTAACCCTTGTGCCCTCACTAATTGAGCTGCACAATCACTGCAAACTAGATACTCTTGAATATCACTATGAAATACCTGGATGGTATCTCTGATAGGCTAGGGTGTGTCTCTCAACACTAAAACTGATCAAGGTGGTGGTTTCCTCTAGAAATCCACAAAACAACAAAAGGTTGATTCTCCTCCTCCTCTGGAAACTCTCTCAACATCAAATCATAACATAATGAAGAATTAGGTCGAATTCCTCCCTTTATACTCTTCCTGATCTAATTCTTCATTGACATCACTTAAGCTAGGTGTTTTTCCTCCTAAGGTGAGTAATTAATTAATTAAGTCTCCCCCTCATCACCTTTTCATTCTATTTCTCCGTTGACTTTAGCTTAAGTGACTTTTCCTATGGTTTTTGGCTTAATTCATCGTTTAGCCACTAAATCACTCCTTATTTATCCTCTTGTTCCTTGTTTATCCCTTACTATATTCTATGGGAACAAATAAACTACTAATTCACTCCCTGTTGACCTACTCTTGGTAACAGGACATCATAGTCCTCCCTTCCCGAGATTTCTTGTCCTCAAGCAACATCAATCCTAGGTGCTGCAAAATGTGCTCTCCCTCTCATGTGGCATCCTCCACTAGAAGTCCCCTCCATCTAACCAAGCACTCTTTGATGACCCTGCTCCTCAATCTGCGCTCTCTCTGCTTGAGAACCTCCTTTGACACTAGCTCCAATTGCACCTCCTCATCCAATGGTGGAAGCTCCTCTGATGTGTTGATGAATTGTCCCACAGCCTTCTTGAGGAAAGATACGTGGAACACGTTATGAATCTTTCTCCTCTCTGGAAGCTCTAGCTCATAAGAAACCTCGGCTACCCGGTGCACGATCTTGTAAGGTCCATGAAATCTAGGTGTGAGCTTCTCAGCCCCACTCTTCTTCAGAGATGACTTTCTGTAAGGTTGGAGTCTTAAGAAAACAAAATCCCCAACCTCAAATTTATGCTCTATCATGTCTGTGTCCTCACTCATCTTCTGTTGATTATGTGTTGTTTGTAGGTTCTCTTTTAGCAACTTGAGAATCTCTTGACTCTCGGTGATCCAATCCTTGGCTTTGGGAGCTCTGCTCTCCCCAAAAACCAAGTCTACCAAAGTGGGAGCATCATAACCATACAATGTTCAAAAGTGTGTCATGCCAATAGACATGTGGAAAGTGGTGTTGTAGCAATGCTCTCCTAGATGTAGCCATCTGACCCATGTTCTTTGTTGTCCACCCACATAGTTCCTCAAATACCCCTCAACCCACTTGTTGACTATCTCGGTCTTGCCATCTGTTTAAGGGTGATAGTTGGTGTTGGGTGTCAACTATGTCCCCACCAATCTAAACAAATCTCTCCAGAATGTCCCAATAAACTGACTGTCCCTATCACTGATGATGTTCCTCGGAAACCCATGAATTCTGAAGACCTCCCTAAAGAATAACTAGGCTACCTTAATTGTGTTGTACTCTGTCAATATGACATAGAAGTGCACAAACTTGGTCAATCTGTCGACCACTACATAGATGCATTCCTTACCCTGGACCTTGGGTAGGCCTGTGATGAAGTCCATCGACATACTCTCCCATTTCTTCTCTCGAATGGGAAGTGGCTGAAGTATCTCATAATGTCTTGTTTGAATCCCTTCCATGAGAACCTCTCTCTCATCTTCCTATAGGTTTTGAAAAACCCTTGATGACATGTTAGTGGTGAACCGTGAACTGTCGCGAGGATCTTCTTCTTGAGTCCTAAATCTGACATGAAGTAGAATTTTTCCTTGTAGAATATGACATCGTCAATGACCCTGTACCTGTCATCCTAAACCGGTCCATCCAAAACCTCACAAGCGAACTTGTTCTTGGAATATTCCACTAACAAGTGGGATTTCCAATCTACTGAAATATCCATCAAAGAACATGTCGCAGGTCTCCTAGATAGTGCATCAACCACAATGTTCTTCTTCCCTTTGACATACTCTATGTCGAAGTCGAAGACTCGCACCTTCGTCTCCCATTTTTGTTGGTGCTCATTGAGGTCCTTCTGCTCAAGGAAATACTTTAAGCTATTGTGATCTATTTTGACCACGAATTTGTTGCCCACCAAATATTTTCTGAATTTGGTCAAAGCATGCATGATTACCAACATTTCCTTGTCATAAATGGAGTACAGCCTCTTAGGCTGACTGAGCTTCCTTCTCTCGAACACAATGGGATGTCCTCCCTGCATCAAAACTACCCCAAAACCCTCGGTGGATGCATCACACTCTAATACAAACGGCAAGGTGAAGCATGGTAATGCTAACACTAGACAGGGGCCCATGACTTCCTTCATGTGATCAAAGGATTTATGTGACTCGTCGATCCAGATGAAATCCCCATGTCAGGTGAGATCCATAAGTGGTGCTCCAAGATGAGAAAAACCCCTAATAAACTGCCTGTAATAGTTGCATAGCCCAAAGAAGCTCCTCAACTCTATCACATTCCTGGGCATTGGCCAATCCAGAATGGCCTTGATCTTCTCTTGGTGCACCTGTACCCCCTGTGCACTGATAATGTGGCCCAAGTAAAGTAGATTCATCATACCAAACTCACACTTGGAATATTTGGTGTATAGTGATTGTGTCTCCATGATGCTCAGTACCTCATCCAAGTTCCTCATATGCTCCTGCCATGTCTTGTTGTAGACCAAGATGTCGTCGAAGAAAACCAAGACCGATTTCCTCAACTGATCCTTGAATATGTGGTTCATGCAAGACTGGAATGTATCCAATGCGTTGGTTATCCCAAATGGCATAACCAGAAACTCAAAGTGACCAAAGTGGCATATGAATGTCGTCTTCTCTATGTCTTTCTCTCGGATGTTGATCTGATGATATCCAGAGCATAGATCAATCTTTGAGAAGAAAACTTCCCCATGCATCTCATCCATCAAGTCATTTATGCGAGGGATAGGATAATGGTTCTTGATGGTCTTCTTGTTCGAGGCCCAGTAATCAATACACATCCTCATGGTACCATCCTTCTTCAGAACTAAGACAACTAAATAAGTGAATGGACTGTTGTTCATTCTGATGTGTTCCATCGCTAGCAATTCCTTAATTTCTTTCTCTATCTCATCCTTGAACCTCCTAGGATGACGATAGAGTGGTGTGATCATAGGTTTGGCCCCCTTCTCCAACTCAATGGTGTGCTCAAACCCCATGTTCGGTGGCCTCCCTAGTGGAATCGAACCAAAAACCTGATGATGTCATCCCAACAAGTTCTTGATCTTTGTCTGATACTATTGTCGACCCTCTAAATCCTTCTGTGAAGTGATCAAGTACTTTGCATCATATTCTACCTCCCCATGCTTGAATATCCACTACATCCTCTTGGCCGAAAATGTCTAGGGTGCCCTTGTCAACATGCCCCTCAGAACGATCCTCTTCCCGTCAATGTCCCTGAACCCCATCTCCAAGGTTTGGTATTTAGTGGTGATTTTTCTCAATGTGATCATCCACTGAACTCCCAATACCACATCTATGTCTAATAGGTCAACTACATAAATGTGTCTCTCATTGTGTAGTTACCTAACTTTATCTCTAAGTCTGAGACTCTGTCAAGACACTCCACTGTATGGCCATCTTCTACAACAACATCAAATCCCTCAAACTCCTATGTCTTAAGTGTCTGCCTCAATACCAATGAAGCATCAATGAAGTTGTGGGTGGCCCCACCATTGATTAGGGAGATTGCTCATTGTCCCTGAATAGTCCCTCTGATCTGAAGGGTGTCATACCTAGAAACACCATAAATGGTTGTTATGACTCCATTCTTTGTTGGTTTCCGTCTTTTATCCTGCTCAGGAGGTTGTGGTGCTACCGGTGGGTGGGTCCCTGCCGGTGTCGGTGGTCTCCGTGGAGGCTGCTCCTCTTCCAGTAATGGATCCTCCTCTAAGCTAGTGGATCTGTTGTCCTGCTCCTCCTCCTCACTATCCACATTGTCAGCTTCCACCTCAATATAATGGATCTATCCCTTGCCCATGCACATGTGGCCTGAAACCCAAGGGTCTCTGCAAGAGAAGGATAGCTTATTCATCATCAACTCACATCTGGTGTCATCATCCAACTTGGGCTTACCCTTCCATTCCCTTTGAGGATTTCTCTGATCCCTGTCTCTATGTGGTACAAAGGGTTTGGTGACGGGTTTGGGTTTCAATGGTGAGTCCCCCATGTCTCTCGTGTGCACAATGGCCTCTTGTAGGGTTTGAGGCTTGAAATCCTTAACCCAACCCCTCAATGGCTCTGTCAATGCCTCGGTGAACAACATCACCATTATGTGCTTTGATATATCGGATATGGCCACTGCCTTCTG
>ML858010.1:0-11258 GCA_009831015.1 Picea engelmannii
GGCTTATTCTGTAAACAATGAAGTTATGAACTTAAGAACATCATATGACAATTTACCTTTGAAGTTAATGATTGATGTTATGATGCTTTAATGATTGATGTTATGATGCTTTTATGATTGATGTTATAACTTATGATGCTTTATTGTTGAGTCCCACATATGTTTATGATTGATGTTATATGTGTAGTATGCTATGTACTATGTAGGATGTCCGATGTACTAAATGGTTGATGCTTTAATGATCATCAATTCATCACTAATCAATTAGTTAAATGATCTTATATCTATGTTTTCATGTTTTTTGCAATTGATTCAACATTCTGTATGTTTTATATATATATATATGCATCAAAATATATATTTTTTATGTATTATATAAAAAACGCTCCCGAAACGCTCCCGCTCCCGGAGATTTTTGAAAATATGCGCTTCCCGCTCCCGCTCCCGCTCCCAACAGCCTTGGTACGACCGTCGTACTACTACTGTACGACCCTCCTATGGTTGTTGTATGGCCTGCAGAAGATCAAGGGACCTCTGCCCTGCTGGTACAACACCTCCAAGGTCTCCTAGCTAATTGTCCTTTCCTCTCTTGTGCCAAATCTGCAAAGTGAAAGTCCTTCCCCACTCAAACTAGTCACTTACTCGTTGCAAACGTGTGTCTCCTCCTCTCACCTTGGCTTCCTTTTATAATCTTGAGTTGAGCCAAAACCCTAAACCTCCAAAGTGATCAATGGTTGAGATTAAATCTCACCTCACTTGAGATCAATGGTTGAGATTCATTTAGTTAATTAAATTCACTAATGCCAAAAACTGAGGCATTTCATTTAATTAACCTCCATTAATTATAAAATGACATCCACTTTAATAATTAAAATTATTAAAGTGAATTTCCAAAGTTCTAAGAGGTATTAATGACGATCTCCACATGTTAGACATAAACCAATGTGGAGATACATGTCCGAGCTACAAACTTCAATAGGCGATATTATCGCCCAATAATATCACGATATTATCGTACGACAATAATATCACTATATTATCATTGTTTTAAGTGAGGGAGATATTATCGTAAATATCGTGATAATATCACGATTCGACTCAAAATATCGACAGTGCACGAACTATCCGAGAAATAAAGGAAGAAAGTGATATTTTTTTGGTCATTTTGCAAATAGAAAGAGGGGTTTGGAGAGCAAAGGAGAAGGAGATATTTTTTTCTTTGGCCAAGGATGAGTAAGAGATGATTTTCCTTTCCCATCACCATTTCATTGTGGAGTTGGAATTGATTCCCCTCAATCATGGGTGCATTTGCAGGTATGGGAAATAATTTACACCCTTTTTTTGGTTTTTTTTTTCTAGGGTTTCTAAACCCGTTAGTTTTCCCCCATCTTGCTAGTGAGAGAGTGGTTTATCAGCCATAATCAATTTATTGTGGAGGGGAGGTTGATTCCCATAGGTTGTTAATGAGTTTTACAGGTAAGTGTAACAATTTCCAACTCTTTTTTTTTTGTTTTTTCAAACTTGTGATAGTTGTTGCAATGCCTATCAGTTTTCCCCCTTTTGTTGAGAATCAGTGGATTGTGGGAGATCAATTATTTAGTTAGAATCTAAATTTGTTTTTTTATGCAAAAAAATTGTATTTTGATTCTTTAATGTTGATTTTAATTTTTATTTTTTTTTTTCGTGCCCTCGGTTTAATCATTACTTTGAAGATTGAAAATGCCGAGAAAATTGGATGTTATGTGGGAATATGGGGAACCCAAGGGGGCTTTAATGGACAAAGGATGAATTGCAAGTTGTGTGGGAAGGAAATTATGAGGGGAATCGATCGTTTGAAATACCACCTTACACAAACTCTGGGACATGAAGTGGGAATTTTCCTTAAGGAAACCCCATAAATTATCATATTGCCAACAAATCACTTGATGATATGGGTATAGCCAGAGAACATAGGGAAGCTATGAAAGCTCATTCTGGAAGGCGAGGAAGTGGAAGATCCTAAGGGAGAGAAAGTGACAATGTTTCTTTGGCCTCACCATCCACAATGCCCTCATTGACCTCATTATTTTTTGTTCCTAGAACCACACCTGGTGCACAACCTTCTATCAGGTCAATTGTCAAAATAAAGGAGAAGCAAGAGGTTGATAAGCTTGTAGGTAAGTGTTTCCTATGGAGTGACATTCCTTTTAACATTGCCAAGAACAACCCATTCTATCAGTGTATGTTTGATGTGGTTTCTATTGTTGGCCTGGGGTACAAGGCCCCTACCTATGATGAGTTGAGAGGGCCTATCCTGCAAAATGAAAAGGTCGATTGCACTAGTATATTGGAGGAGCTTAAGGCATCATGGGAAATCACTGGATGCACAATGATGTCAGATGGTTGGACTGATCAGAAGCGCAGGACGTTTCTTAACTTATTGGTTAATTGTCCTAGGGGGGCAATGTTTATTAAATCTGTTGATGTATCTGCACATATTAAAGATGCATTATTATAAAATGATTTGTTGGACGGATTCATTAGGGAAGTGGGTCCACAACATGTTGTCCAAGTCATAACGAACAATGCTACTAACTATGTTGTTGCAAGCAGGTTGCTTATGCATAGGTATCTTACCTTGTTTTGAACTCCTCGTGTTGTACATTGTATTGATTTGATTTTAGAGGATATGGGAAAAATTCATTATATCAAGGATATTGTTGAATCGGCTAGGAACATCACAAAATTCATATATAATCATGCATATGTTCTTAGCTTGATGAGATGATTCACAAATAACAGGGAGTTGGTGCGTCCTACAATCGCGCGCTTTGCGACTAGCTTCATATCTCTTTAATCTCTCCTTGCTTATATGTGGGAGGTGAAGAGAATGTTCCTTTCAAATGAGTGGCATGGTTTATCATTTAGCCGTAATCCAGAGGGGGAGGCCATATGTAGTCTAGTGTCATACTAGGAGAGCTTCTAGGCGAGAGTGGACGAGGAGTGTGCCATTAGCGAACCTTTGGTAAAGATTCTTAGGTTGGTTGATGGAGACAAGCTTGCAATGGGCTACTTGTATGAGGCCATGGATAGGGCCAAAGAAGTCATCCGTACCTATTTTGATTATGAGGGAGATGATGGATTTGAGAAACGGCTATTGGTATGGAGAGTGATTGATGAGCGATGGAACAATACACTCCACCTCCCCATTCATGCTTCAGGGATCTACCTCAACCCCACATTTTCTTACTCGTGTGGTTTTAGATTTGATGTTGAGGTTATGGATGGATTCCTCACATGCGTTCAAAGGATGGTGCAAAGTCCGTAAGAACGTGCGGAGATTTCCAAAGAAATAGAAATATATACGACAGTTGGTGGGACACTTGGCTTTGACATGGCTATGCAGGATAGGAAGACCAAAATGCCAGGTAAGCTTCATAATGTTTCAAATTTCAATGTCTCTTCTTAGTTCTTACTTCTTTGCTTGTTTAACCTTTTAACTATCAAATTTCAAATGTCTTTTCTTATGTTTCTCTTATTTGTTGTAGATGTTTGGTGGACAAGTTATGATGCAAATGTACCCAATCTTCAAAAACTTTCCATTCAAGTGCTCGGCCAAACATGTAGCTCTTTAGGATGCGAACACAACTAAAGTGTATTTGAGAAAATACATACCAAGAAGTGCAACAAGTTAAAAATTTTCAAATTGAATTTTTTGTTCATTGTAAATTATAATTTTGTATTTTATGCTCCATCACCCTCTAGAGTCTAAATTATGTATTATAATTATTAATTTATAATTTATGACCTCATGCAAGTTGGAATCCCAATGCCTTAATGACATGGTATATGTCTACTACAATCTTGGATTGTGGGTGAGGCAGATTCAGAAAACACTTGATGTGGATGTTATTTCATTGGATGGGATTGACACCACTGATGCATGGAGGGTTGAGACTGAGAAGCCTATCATGGAATCGGTCCCTGAATGGTTACTCAAAGAGGCAGTAGCAAAGGAGAGAGAGGTAGAGGAAGAGGATGTTTCAGAGAAGATTCATTAGACACCTTTAGAGGAGGTGACTATTAACACTAGGAGTGTGTCAGAGCCACCACATTCACGAACTCCAACAAAGCGAGTTGTACTTGGCAGTAGCACTAGTAGAGAACACCAGAGTCTAGCTCCTACTTCTTCTAGAGGACATCAGAGTCCAATGCCAACCTGAGGGACTTCTTCCTCTAAAAGAAAAGCCATTTCTAGAGCCATTACCTTTGCTCGTAAAAGGGGCAGAGGGAATAATTAGTTTATTTATCTGATTTCATTGTAGATGACTCATGATGATGAGATACATTTATGTTATATTTTTTTATGATATTTTGAGGATTTAGAGTCAAGACATGATTCAGTGATGATATGTGATGTATTCGAGTTTACTAGACATCTTATACATTTGATATATCATTTCTCTTATCATATTTATGTGGAAATGGATTTATTTGATGTTGTTGATTCTTTAGAATCTAGATATTTAAAAAATTGAAAAAAAATAATATTTTTGTATTTTTTTCATTTTGCCGACATTTTCTGATGTTTTCCCCGATGTTGTCGATATTTTTTTTTTATGGAGTCTTAGTGATCTATCCCAAAAAGCTCCATACTTCATCCTCCTATGAGAAGAAGGGGCTTGTTATGAACATAAATATACATATAAATAGATATTCATAACATAATAATTAATTAATAAATAATAACTATTAATAATGAAAGGACATGTCTCAAATGACATGACTATTGGTTAAGGGCACCCCTGCGTAGGTATATAAACGAGCCCTCATTCTTAATTGTATATCAACTCATTTATTCATATTTTATACATTATTCCTACATGGATTATTATGTTATATTCCAAGTATTTTGGATAATTCTTGTGTGAGCGAACTATGTTCGTCTCATTTGGTATCAGAGCAAGTCTGGTCCTAGCTTTTGGCCACTAGAACCTTGGTCAAATTTTGTTGCCCTTGGTAAAGTCACTGCAGGCCTTTGGCCACTCAAATTTTCAAAGTTCTTGGAACTCCAGGTCCTTGACCACATCAGGCCCTTTGCCATTTACTGTCAAACAATTCTATTGAATAAAGATATCAATTCGCTGCAAATACAAAAAGAAATCAAGAGAAAAATCAAAGGAATAAACAAGGAAGGGTGGTAATTGTAGCAGAAATATACTAAAGCATTGGAGTGTGCATCAAATATATATATATCAGTTGGATTGTATAATAAAACTCGGAGGAAGTTGCTCCAGGTCTAACATTGCAACACAAAGACCACAGCGAACTTCCTACCACCACGCTTGGAATAATCACTAATTGTGGACACAAAATCGTTGACAAATTACATCAGCATCAACAGAAAGAATGCAAACAACAAATCAAGCAGATATCACACAATCTGAGTTGCTATTATTGAAGCTAAATACTCCAATTATCAAATCTCGGGTGTTATTACATTGTTTGAATCGTTAGCAGCTAGTGTATGTAGGTCTCAGGGAGCCACCATTCAAATCGTCATCACATAACAAATTCCGATACTACCATCCGTCATTTGTTGTTCACATCCATCGTTTGTTGTTCAATTTGGCCTCTGTACAGCCACCTTACAACCGTTGTTTTATTGTAGCCGCACCAGCCGCCGGTCGATCCAGCCGAACAGTATGTCAATTGACCCATCTGTATAGAAGTCATACGATTCGAGCCGTACAACAACCACCACCGTACGATTTAATCCGTACCCAATTCATACAATTGTCCAATTAAATTGAAGATTTCGTATGTCGTGTTTGTACGGTCGTGTGGGTTCAAAGATTAACGAAGGTTTTGTTAAGGTGAATGTAACATCCCGCTCTAGCGCACTGAGCAAACTTATTCTTTGAGGACACTTGCTCGCAGGTGATCCGGATTTTTATGCTATTAAAACTTTTGATTTTGATTCTGAGGCGTTATGGGTTGATGACATGTTGTTTTAATACATTGACATAGACAGGTGCTATTGACTCGGTTTTATTGAGTGTGCAGGGCTTTGGACCTTGAGGATGCAGAGGCATCGATGGAACCCCTTGGACTTCGGATTGAGTCGGGGAGTATACCATTGGGATTTGATTGTTTTACTGTGATATTAGTGCATCTGATTAGATGATATGAGATGGATATGTTCTGACATGATTTGTTGATGATGCAGGTTGACGATAGCTTGTCAACCAGACTCACATATGGAGTAAAGGGGTCACACATGACTACCAAAGATGTTGAGGGAGAGGTGTGGTCAGCAGCCCTACCATAGCCTGCTAGCACTCCCGCCGTGGCTCGAACTGTAGGTTAACGATTACCTAGTTCGAGAGGATCCACGATGCCATGAGGGCAAACTGCGACAGTCGCTCACGATGATTCTAAGGGGCACGCAATAAGGCAGGGGCCTTATTCCTTAGAGGCCCTTAGTCTCCCACAAGTTCATCTGGCGGAGTATTGACTCCAAGGGTTATTGATGTCTACCAAGTTAGTCAAGAGGCGAGTGGCACCCTTGGAGCACGTGGTGCATCCTGAAGGGCACGTCGCGCAAGAAAGATGGAGAGTGACGAGTGGCACCCTTGGAGCACGTAGTGCGTCTTGAAGGGCACATAGCACAAGGGAACAAATGAGGCGAGTGGCACCCTTGGAGCACCTAGTGCGTCCTGAAGGGCACGTCGCGTTGTTGATGATAGAGGAATGAACCTAGATGGCCTTAGAACGAATAATATGTAAAGTAATTTTTAAAACAATTTCCCTAATTAAATGTCACCCAGTACAAAATCTAAGTTCTAAGTCTAAAATTACGCTAGGGGTAAAATTTTGTCTACCTTTCAGAACAAAAAAATAAATAATAATAATAATAATAAATAGATAAAATAAAATAAAATAAAATAAAATAATAATAATTAAAATAAAAACCACTTAAATAATAATTATGATCTTCATAAAATTTTGTAACATGAAGGGAGTGAGAAATTAATTTATTCATAAGAAATAAAATCTGTAGTTATAAAATGTAAAGAGGGAATTAATTATTTTATCTTTTAATAACTTAAAATATATTAAATTAATGATAAAAGGGAAAAAGGGGTTAAATTCCACACTTGCCTTTTTGAGTTCTAAGTAAAAGGGAAAAAGGGGAACTTAAGGAAAAAAGCGAGAAGTCAACTTAGTAAATAATCTACATTTAAGAGCTCTCTAATTTTAACTGAATTAGCAATTTAATAAAAGGGAAAGCTATTAAAACCTGTAAGAGAATTTGGGGACACCTAGGAGTGATTCTAGGAGTAACTCTAGGTGGGTGAGGGAAATAAAGATAATTACTTAATTAAATAAATTATTTTATGGAGGAATGTAGGGGATGGGGGACATTTGTACGGTGAGGAAATTTTAGGAGTTTATTTTTAAAAACTTTAATTAAATGAGATTTTAGGAAGGAAGGGAAGTTCGAAACTCTATAAAATAAAGGAAGGAGAAGGATGAAGGATCATCTTTTGTTTATGTAACGTTAAGCTGCAGAAATATTGACTTGACTGATTTACTTGTGGGAGTTGGGATACCCAACTCGGAGAGGAGTGGTAGCTCGGCCTTGCGAGGCGAGTTGGGAGCTAGACGAAATCTCTAGATAGTGTGTGTGGCCTCTTTGCGGCTCGGGGGGCTAAGGGGGAAGAAGAGTACCCCTAGCATTGGCTGGGAGGTATCGATGAAGTCTCGACGGTCGGCGAGCGGGAGCTGCACGGAGCAAGCAGGAAGTCATTCGGAGCGGGCGAACAGGCAACGGTACGCTTTCTTCGTTTGAATGGTAGATTGTTGTAGGCTTTATGATTGGATATGCATGTTGATTATGTAAGTAGGTTGGATGTTTAGATTGATATCTGAAATTTTTCTTAGCCTAGCTCATTGGTTGTCGTCTCCTATGGCCTTGTTTCTTGCATATCGTGACCACCCTGTGTGTTGATTGTGACCTTGAGGTTGTTTATCCTTCGTTCCTAGCTCACCAGTCCTCGCATGAGCAGTCGACTAGGAGCCTGATCTACGGTCGTCGCCTTAGCGTTAAAAGACCTATGGATCTCAATGCCCTGCTTTCCTGTGCGAGGATGGTGAAGCAAAGGCGAACCTATCAGCCGTTTACCTCTGTGGATGTCCTTGCCAGATTGTTGACTTGCATCCTTCAACACGGCCTCTGTGTTTGATTATATTACTTCCTTGTTGTTTATTTTCTACACCTTGACTGATAGAATCCTTGTGATCCCTTCGATGAGTTATCCTTAGGGCCCTGGCATTCTCTTACTGTTGTCAGTATTTTTATAGTGGTATTCTGAGATGAAAAATAATTAACTTCAATCTGTGTTTGGATCTTGTTGGATCGAATGGTTTTTTTATTTATTTACTTCGGCGATTATAATTGTAACTGCTGTAAAAACGTTAACTCGGCTGTTGTAATTCGGTAATGGATGAAAGAAAAAATTAATTATACTCGTCAATTGCATCTATATCATTAATGGCTAACTTAACTGTGTAAATATCCTTTGCTGGCAATTTCGTTTCTGCATGTTCCTCATTTGATAATGGCCACTCTAGCCTTGCATCTACAACACTTAAACGGCTGACTTTTACCTCTGCGGACTGTGTAAATTCGTATCTGCAAACTATGTAAATTCATTGTATTTACCCTTACCTTTGTGAACGGTTTCTATGTAATGGTCGTATGGACATTCCCTCAACAAATCGTATTGTGTTTTCGTTGAATTTACTTCTACAACTTTCGTTCATACACCCAGCGACCTTGGCATGTCTCTTCTAGTTTCTTAAACGTTTTTATTTTTGAGCAAATTCATGGTCATCTTACCAGCGAATTTTTCACCGCTTATACACAGTGAAATCGCCCTCCTTGCTGAGCAAATTCGTGGTCATCTTACCAGCGAATTTTTCACCGCTTATACACAGCGAAATTGCCCTCCTTGCTGAGCAAATTAGTGGTCATCTTACCAGCGAATTTTTCACCGCTTATACACAGCGAAATTGCCCTCCTTTGCTGAGCAAATTCGTGATCATCTTACCAGCGAATTTTTCACCGCTGATACCACAGCGAAATTGCCCTCCTTTGCTGAGCAAACTCGTGGTCATCTTCCCAATGATTTTTCACCGCTTATACACAGCGAATTCGTAGTCCTTTTTCCAATGATTTTGTTGCCTTAATCCACCACGATTCGCCCATCTAAACGTGACTGAACTTGCAGTTTTTTTTATTACCACGAACTGCCTGTAAAACATGACTAATTCGGCTGGTTTTATGACAGGACCCTTCCCTTCAAACGTGACAGAGTTCGTCGTTGTTGTGACCCCCTCTGCTACCTCCATGATGTCTTTAATAGATGACAAATACTTGGCGTTTTTTGAGGCATTGCTGTGTGTAATTTTAATGATGAGTTACAGCTGTAGACTAACCTGCATTGGAACCTTAGCGATCCTTTAAGTTTTGTTGTCTCGGTAAGCCTAGATGCCAGCGAATTTTGCCTTTGTTTTTGAGGTCTCTCAAGAAAAATTACTACACCACCTTCCTGTCCAGAATAGCTTTTGCTCAACTTAAATTCGAAAATTATGTCAAATCACCCCTTTGGTTGGATACAGCTTCTCCATTTTCTGTGTTGTGCCTTGCGGCATTTGTGTTTACCCCTTTTCGCAGCTCCTTGTGGTTTTTATAAGTCGCTAATCTCATAATGTTATTTACGAAGCTTCACAGGATTTGCGCTAGATATCCAGCTTCTTTTGTGTCAACGGTAGTATTAATTTAAAGATGTTGACCTGAACCACTAGCCTATCCCACAGTTTCAACGGTTAATAGTGTTGTTCAGTCGTAATCTATATTTTGCGCTCTAGAACTGTGAGTAGCCTTATGAACTTCTCATGACCTTATACCTGTTGGGATGTTTCTTAATGTTGCAAGGGATCCATCTTACGACTAATTACCACAATGAGTTAAGTGATATCAATCTTGTAAATTACCTTGCCTTTGCTAATAATAGTCATGTTAATTGTTGCGTGCTTGCCTTACTATCCTCTTTACTAAATGGTTATGTAACAGAGATGTAATTACTGGTTGATTTCTACAGCGATGTTATTAGCCAACAGCTTCCTCCTCAATGATATTAAACAGCTAGCGTGGTCAGTTCGGTCTTTATATCTAGAGTAATGTTGAGGATTAACTGTTCATAAGTGCTATAGGTAGCAATCCACTTAAAGAATGTTAATGTTGTTATTCAAGTTTACGATTAGTTGGATTTATAGATATCGCCTTAATTTCTTCATTATCCATCTTTATTTTTAGACTTATTATTGGACAGCAAGTTTAATACTCAACGTGTGTTACATTAATGTGTTGATACTGCTAGATGGTGCGCTGTAAACTAATAGTGTTTTAAATAACGTCCTATTGATATTGGTATCAATGTTATATATACTTGTTAAATTGTTAATTTAGATGGTGTATATTGATTTACTTTAGATTGTTATTTTAGACAACAAAATCGAGTATTTTATTCAGCAGCATAGATCGGTAGTTCACTTACATTTTAATGTGATTGGTCTGCTTGTGTCGGGCGAGATGTAGACACCTCCTTGTTTCTCAGAACAGACACCATCCTTGAGACCTTAAATGGTCAAAATCGATGAGAACCTGGGCTTGAGCGTTGCTTATGTGTCCTGGAGGTCCTAACCATTGCAGGGTAGGACTAAAAGGTAGTCATTTTTTATTCTTGTCGGTTGAATGTCGAACATTGCTTCCAGTGGATTGATGTGCGTCTTAGGTCGTTATGTTGTTGTCGCAGTCAGTGTTACCAGAATCAGACCGGAACCGGCAAAACCGGCCGGTCCGACCGGTTTCAGACCAAAACCGGTTCAAACCGGACATCAGAACCGTTTTTGACCGGTTCCGTACGGAACCAGTTTTTTCCCTTGAACCGGCCGGTTCCGTACGGAACCGGTCAAAACTGCTAAGGAGGCCCGCGGACGCAAATTTAAGATGTTTTTTTATTTTTTTTAAAAGATTAGGGTTGGGGCCAAGCTTGGGAAGCTTCTAGTATTTTCTAGAGCCCCTAAAAAACCTATAAAGCCAACCCCACCCCCTCTCTTTCACTCACACTACTCATTTGGCTTCTCATGAGTTTTTGAGCTAAGAGTTGTTCTTGAGTTTTAGAGAGTTGATTGTAGGGCTGAGTTGGAGA
>ML858011.1:0-14642 GCA_009831015.1 Picea engelmannii
CTCGTAATATGCATTCACACCCTACCCCTATGCACCCATTTGTTATCGTTAGTCTCTTCACTAAGTGGGGGGTGTATTTCATGGACTGCAACATGTTGAGGGGTCCTAAATCCCTTTAACTCAACAATATGAACCAAACCTGCCACTGAGGTCCAATTAGACTCTGCAACATTTAATGGTGGAATGGTTCTCCCGATCTTGCGATCCGGCCAATTAATCGATGGGATTTATGTAGTGATTGACATGATGTCTTCTTGTGAAAGCTCCTCCTTCAGTTCAAACGTTCTCTTTTTTTTTTGTAGTTTGTCTTATACATGGGACTGATACAAGATAAAGTTGGTATAAACCAACTTGTTAACAAGGTGGGAAAGCTTAACTACTAGAGAAGGCTGAGCTTGGGATAAACCACGTGTTCAAACATGCAGACAATGATTCTTACACCTACAAAAATCCTAGTACTAATACATTAACCTGTTGGTGTTCCAATTATTGACTGAGATACGATTATCAGAAGAAAACATACACGTAATAAACGATGGTAAGAAAAATAGTTTCCTTAGCTCTAATAATCAGTCACATATTAACACAATGATTTAATTTTCATCATTAGAGACAAGAACTATAAAAATATTGAATCCGATAAATTATCAACAGATTCAGAGGCTCTTACTCATTACAACATCCATTCATGAGATAAAAGAAAAACTAATTCTTCTTCAGATCCAATCACACATGCTTTTGATGAAAAACACAAACTTGTCTTTGGTCCTAAACATGACTTCTCAATTAAGGTAGATACGGAATAGTTCTTTACAAATCCAAAAATGAGGGTCTTTGCAAAAACCATCGACCTCTTCTAACATGTCGATCCTCTTATTTATAACATATTATTAACTAAAAATAACTATCAAAAGTGAAAGCTAAGTAAAACAAAACATCACCACATGGCATTTTCATATCTCAATCTTCTAAGAGTCATCAAATGATTTATTTAAGTGGACGACTCTTCTCGTACTCCAACCATTTGACAAAGAGATCCTCACATGTGTTGACATAAAAGAATCTATGCTGGTCCATTGGGGCGGAAAGGGTTTCTTTTATCTCCACTTCCCATGCCCGATACTTGACTATTCTAGAAATTAATTTCTACAACATTGTCTAGGCCTTGATCGATTGTTCCATAAACTACTATACTTGACCTAGAATCATGTTTTCCACCTTTTCTATCTATGTAGCCCACGATGAGTCTTGTTCGACATGTAATTTGATTATGTCATGCAAGTTGACAAAGTCATCGGGTGTGCCGAATTTTGGTAGGTCTGTTGGCCTCCATTTTTGTCATATTTTCCACCATACAAATACACTCATCATTACACCTTCTCCCCGCATTTCATCAATAATATATCGCTAATTACACCATAAACCTCCATTATCTCTTGTTATTCATCCTATGTTGGTAATACATAATTTTCCATATTTTTAGTGATTAAAAGGATGATTATACAATGGTTTTGTCGATGATGGTTTAATCCTATATTTCTATGTTCAAGAAACATGTTCTATAATGTTCAGGTTCCAATATATGCACTATCCATGTTTCGGTACTTGTATTGTTCTTGTTCCAGTACCCGCACTGTAGGTCATTCGATACTCCAAGTCATCTGGTACAAGAAGGTTCTACAGTCAACCCGTACCTACATAGTCATCCAATACCCACACTCCATGTCATCTAGTAACATCTCATCTGGTACCAATACTGTGCTCATCTGATACTCCATGTCAGCCAGTACCAGCTCATCTGGTACCAATACTGCACTCATCCGGTACCAGAAGGTTCTACAGTCAACCGATACCTGCATAGTCATATGGTACCCATACTCCATGTAATATGATACCCACACTCAATGTCATCCAGTACTCAGCTCGTCCAATACCAATATTTCGCTCATCTGGTACTCCAATTCATTGGGTACCAGAAGGTTCTACAATCAAATGGTACCTGCACAGTCATCTGGTACCCATACTCCATGTCATTCAATACCCACACACCATGTCATCTAGTACTCAAATTTTATGGTACCAATTCTACGCTCATCCGGTACCAATGATGTACTTGTCCGGTACCAACATCAACAACACTCTGGTACTATAAATAATTTGAAATTTTGGAAAGCTTATAGAGGCAAATAGGGGACATGGGTTTTGTCCAGAGGGACGTTTAAATGCAGACATGTGGGGAATAATTCACCCAGATCACACATGTGGAGCTCCCACTCAAGTAGAATGATTCTGCAAAAATTAGCAAAAATATGAAACTTCCAACTTGCGCCTCGATTTTCATGCAAATGGCATCAGATATGGAATTTCTACGATATGGGTTTTGTCTAGAATATGGAAAATGGAGTAAAATGTAGGAAATTTTCCAAAATTCAAAATGTTTTAAGAGTTATGGGTGGGTCTTCAACTCAAATCTGCCCAAATTGATGAAAAACCCAGATTTTTGTGATTTCATTCCAAAAAATGTAAAATTTGATTTCAGAGTTTAGGGATTCGGTTTCATCCACTCATCAATTATATTTCATGTACAAATAAGCCTCATAGGGCTATGAGAAAATCCAATTATCATCATGGGAATTCTTTTTAATGGATCTTAGGGTGTCATCATGGCAATGCCAAGATTGTAAGAGACTTGTAATTTTTTGAGTTTGATGAAATGAAAGAGATGTTGTTCCTGTGCATGGTTCTAAGAATTTGAGTGATCTGATTGTCTTCAAGCAACACTCACCTCCCGTGAAGGGCCCCTCGGTGTGGGTAAGTGTTATCATTTGAGTTAATGTTTTGTTAATTTGATGTTGTTGCATTAGATGGATGAATTTAGAATCAGATCACATTTCTCAATTGAGTACATTATTACACTTATTAAGCTTTGAGTTTAGTCTGTACTCCTTCCATTACTTTTGTGTGCTTATATTTCTGCATATCCTTTCAATGCTCTACTTCTATTCTTAATTAATTGTGGACAATGTTCCTTTGCTTCCATGCTTCACTCCAATCTATTTAATCATTCAAACTTCCCTTTGCATCTATCATTTTCCACCATTGATTTTCCATCCTACTCACACATTGACACCTACTATTCAATTCACATATCCATTGACCTATTCAATGCTATCCCAAGTAGTGTAAAATAAAGTTGTTTCATTTTCTATATATAACATTTCTCTTCTATATTCACCTCATCTTTCCTCACACGATTCGCTCCTTAGTCATCAATTTGAGTATACATTATAATCAGTTAATTAAAAGAGCAGATCGTTGCCATCTCTTCCTCATTTTCTATGTATTAGTTATTGAGTTTAAATGCTTCCTTCATATCTCAATTACACAGAAACCACTTCCTTTTCTCATATTCATTCTTTTACTTTCCATCCCTTTATTTTTCCTTTACTTTATTGATGTATTCATTTGATGAGTGGCTCTGAGTTTAGGATGTGTGATTTTACATTTTCATAATATTTCTATAGTTTAAGTTTGGATTGATTTAAGAATTATTTATGTTCTTAGCCAATTTTGTTTTTGCACTTCTTCGTACTAGTCTACACTTATTTCTGCATGAATTTCCTCTCTTGCTTTTGTTATTGATGAATTCTTTTGTTATCATTTTGTAGGATATAATTAATCTTCCCATTTTAGTATAGATATTTGCAATAAATTGTTGATCACATAGTTTTGTTTTAGTTTTTCATTTTGTTTGGATTCTTATTGAAAGATTGTAGATTCAAACACCAACGAACAAATTAGAGGTCCAACTCATGAGATATGGCCTTCCCTCATTGGAATTATTCCTAAGGTGTCAGTTTCTATCATGGTTTTCATTTCCATTTTCTTGCTTATTTTATTGCATTTAAGTCTGGATCCACTATAGGAAATAATCATTGAAGGACAGAAAACGTAAGTAAGCTGCTCATGATTAATCACACTAACATCACCCTGGGTACATGAAAGACTGTGATCTAAGCCTTTATATATTCCTATGTCCTAGTCATGAATCCTTAGTGTTAATTTCCTGCAGTGTGGGTTTGAAGATTGTTTTGTCGGCTTTAGATTAGGCTAGATTAGGCTTTGATCCTACGTTTCATGTGCCTGCACCTCGAAGATTATGAGCCTCGGTTGATAATTAAATGTGGGAATTATTAGTGCATATATATAGCCCAACAAGGTCAATGTCTCTAATCACTTAGTTAATCTTGGTCCAACTCTTTTTTTACTCGGCCCACTTCTCTTGGATTTACTTATGAGGTTCTTGGGGCATTTTCACCTAGTATTCGACCGACTTATTTATGCGGTCGATGTTGTTATCCCTTAGTACTCAAACATCATTCTCTTCAGCGTCTTGACCCTTCTGAAATGCACTAATGTAATCGATCCTTTCCACTACTTGGTGTGATTTCTCATACCATATTTCCATAGATTTTCACGTCACTAGCACCATGAGTGTGTCTTCTTGGAAATTGGCTATCCCTGTAGTGAAAAGGTGCCATTCATTTGTGAATTTACTGTATGCATCCTAGAATTCGCTTCTCAATAACATCGTGGCCTGTGTGGAGTCCTGATAATATTTCACCAAATGGCGTAGATGCTCAAATTCCTTCTGCGCATCGGCCAACTCCTTTTCATCCTTTTTCTCTCTATCCAGGGTGGCATATGTGATTTCCATCCCTGCACCAATAAGTTCATATGTCTTGGAATGCTCTGTGCTAACAAAGTTTTCCTTTGTGGTGATCAGGATGGAGCGATCCAAAGTAAGCCTCCTCGTTTTGGTGGTTCTCTTCATGATGGATTTCCTTTTCCAGTCATAGGATATGGATTCTATATCAGCAACCTCATCCATGGGTTCATGGATTTGTTGATCTCCCCAAGTAAGAATGTTTCCCAGGCTTCTGATGATTTATATCTGTTCAATACTGGGTTCTTGAACATCTTCCATGTGTTCCAAAAGTTAGGCCTCTGGTTGTTTCTCATCATGAGGTAAAGTACCGGCTGGAATTGAAGCATTAGGGGTAGGATTGGTACTTACTTGATAATCGACTGTTGAGATGTCGATTTCTTATTGTGGAACTTCTTCTTCTTGTTCGCCCAACCCTAGCTCATCCTTCGGGATATCCACTTGGGTCCCTGGTACATCGCGTAGCTCAGTTTCTAAGACACTTTCGACCTCCTGGACATTATGTGGAAGGCTTTGAATTTGAGCATCGGAAGATGGGGAATATGCCTTCTCGGGTTCCTTTTGCTCTGTGATCCGCACCAGAGTCACCAAGGAAACCTCTAAACTCTCCTCATTATCATAGATTTTTATTAAGTCGTGGAGGGGGTCTGGTGCATTTTCTCTCCCTAATGTCCTTGATATCGCTGCTTGAGATGAAGCATCCCATAGTGATTCAGCCTGTGGCGTTGAAACTTCAAGGTTATCCAACCTGATGATCTGTTCAATTTGTATTGGTTCTGGGTCACTTGGACCTACATGGATTTTGATTGGGTTGTCGACAGGGACCCTTGTCATTTCCACAAGGTCCAAGTCATTGTGGATCTGATCAATTACTCATTGCACCTATTCCATTAGGAGAAATCCCCTTTGTTATGCCTCTAGTGTCATAGATAGTCCCCTTTTCTGCACCAGAGTCACTAGGGAAACATTCGTTGCCTCTGTCACTCTGATTTCTTTCCTATCTCTGAGGGCCTCTTGAGCTGATTGCTCTATTGTTGCCTCTTGTTCATCCATTCTCATGGCCTTGAACCTAGTCATTTTGGGTCTACCATTCTTTGCAACACCTCATCCCAGTCATTGGCATTCTCTGTGAAGGCTTCATCTTTGAACTTTTCATGAGCATATGGCCAGCAGGATGACACCTGTGAAGCATGTTGCAAGACCATGCCCTTTGGATCGTGTTTGCAAAATCTTCTCGTTGGGAATCTGAATTCGAGTTGGCTCATCCCTTTTTGTTTGGCATGAGCGGTGTCCTTTACCAAGTAGAACCCTACATGGAAACCATATGGTATGAAATCTCATTTCTTGTACTTGACCAAGGTGGTGGTGTATCCCTACAAGATGGTTTGATAACATATTTATCTTACTACAAGATGGTCTTAAACAAGAGCTGGTAGGATATGTGGTGCTCCGGTGGCTTTGAAAACCTTGATGTAGGTGGTGCACTCATCCAAATACCAATGGCCTACCTTGGATATCATCTTTTTGGTTGTCGCCGATAGCCTTGGGCATTCCTTCTTAAAAATAAAATAAATAAATTTGGGTTGTGAATTCATCGCAGATGAGGGAGTAATATTTTTTATACATGTTTTCCCATAGCACGTTGAAGTAGACACGAATCAGGAGATCTGCAACATACCAGCTCAGATTCATGCCTGTGAAGAGTTTATGGAGCACATGACATCAAGTAAGTATGAATCCATGTAAAACGTTGGTGTTTCCCCTTTTGTTGGCCCTCAAACAATTTTTGAGGAAACCTTGGTCAGATTTGGCCCACTTTTGGACCTCGACACATTGTTTGTAGAAGGAGCACCCAGGCGGAGATGAGACCGTGGATCTCACCCATTTTTTAGGGATATGTGTACCTAGTAAGGGGTCCTCTAGGGTTTTTGTAACGAGATTTAGAGGATGTCAACCCATGGGATTTCCCCCATGTTTAGGCCTTATTGTAAAGGTTTTTAATATATAAATAAAGAAGACTGTATTGTAAAAGTAACTAGCAAGCGAAGTGAATCTAGTTATGTGTGAAAAATGTATGCTTTTTGCAAAGGAATGCATGTATGTGGCTATGATTATGTAGAGGGTGCAAGTGCTATGATATAGGTTTTTGGCTATGTGAATTTTGACCTAGCTTGGGAAGGAGGATCTGGTGCTCGATGCATAGATCTCATGTCTGGTGCAAAGATTGACTATGTGGATCAATGCACATGAGTAACTAAATTTAAGAGATTGGTGAATAATAAAGAGGTGAAGCGGTTGGTGGACGTAGCCCCACACTAGGGTGAACCACGTATATCTGGTGTCTCATGGTTTTCTTTTTGCAATGCTACATTTTTCTTAGTGCTTAGATTATATGTGTAATGAGTATGTATGTGTTGCTAAAATTCTTTGCTTATGTTAAAAAGATAGATCTGATATAGAGTGCTAAGTGATAAGTGTTTAACATCTTTTTTTATTACTGTGCTAGATATATCTTAAATTATGATCTGCGATGTTCATAGGGTTAATAAATTAATGCATGTCACTTCCTAATTGTTAACAGAGTATCCTGTGAAGTGCTATTATCATATATCTATGTCGCAGCCTGGTTACAAACACCTGCATCCTGTAATCCACCCTGCTTCTACCTCGGGTGAGACTTCACTTTCTTAGTAGGTGTTTCTGAAAGGGACAGTAGTCAGGGTTTTGTTGGTGCATTTTTAAGCATTGAACCATGGGTCTTCCCTTGTTCCAACAAATGGTTCCATTGTCAGGACCTGAAACTTTGATTGTTGGGAACTGAAGTAAAGAAAAAGAGAATCTTTGTGCATAGATCTATTGCTGAAGTGCGTAGTACTTTACTTGACTTATGAAGCTTTGTGCCTAGAAAGTAATTTGATCTGAAGAAAAGTTGTAAGATCCTAAAAGAGGTAAATCTTTGTGCTTTGAGAAAGATAAGTGAATTTTTTTGTTTTGAAAGCATGAACGTAAGTATGTTTAATAAATTTTGTCCTAGTATTAAGGCTAGGGAGCAGTTGAAATAAAGACTTGATTTGAGTAAATTTAATAGAAATGAAGAAATATATGTTATTCCTATGCATAGAAATAATTTTTGGACTAATAAGTGGATGCAAGAACCTATAATTTTTTTTTGCAGATTGCAGGTCCAACACTGTGATTCTAAGGGAAGTGCACTGTATAGAAAAGGTTGGGGAATATTTAAGAGAAAAAGAGGATTGACATTGTGTTATAATTGTAGAAGGCTAGGACATCTTGCTAAGGAATGTCCCGAGGTAGGCCCTACTAGTCTTTGTTGTAAGGTTATTGGTCATGAGGTTGAGGATTCTCCAAGGAGTATTGCTAAAGTTGAAAGGATGAACATGAGACAAGAAAAATATGAAGAAAGTCAAGAGATCAGGGGCATATTAGAAAGTCATAAAGAGAAAGAATCAGAGGAAGTTCAAACTACGTTATTACAATTGAAAGAAATGATGGATGTTCACAAAGATGTCAGTTTACCAGAGATCCTGAAAGAAAAACACTGCATAAGTGCAATAATAGAAGACTTCAACATCGACTGTGTCTTGGATGAAGAAACACAAGTGAATACTATGACATAAGACACTTGGGAAATTTTGGGAAAGCCTCCTGTTGTACCTTTGTTAGGAAGGATAGTCTTGTTTAAGGGAAAGTTTATAACCCTATGTGGAAAAGTTACTAATGTACCTATTATTGTTCATGGAACATTGACTGAAGAGGAATTTGAAGTCATTAAGTTTGTTGGGGACAATGCCCCTTTACCACTTTTGTTAGGTAAGACTTGGATTGAGAAGGATCAAATCAAAAGGAAAGCAGAGGAAGAAGCTATAGACAAGAAAAAGAAAGAACTAAGGGATTTCATAGCTAGAAAAATAGATTGACTAATAGAAGAATGAGAGGATATGTCAAAGAAACATAACAAATTAACAACGTAGGAGGAACAAAAAGAAAGAGAATTAGATATCAAGGTTGAAATAATGCAAAAGGGTTTGAAGGACCTATCCAGTTAAGAAAGAAGTATGCCCACTCATGAATTGTTAATAAAAGGGATATTAAAGTCAGACCCTTTAAGGGCACCTCAACTGTGTGAAGCCACTACGCTAAGGGAAGATAAGAATAAAAATGGAAAGAGGATTCCAAAAATAGTTAAAGATACTCAAATCACAGGGAAGAAGGCAGGGAAGCTCAATAAAAAGAAATCTAAGTTGGAAAAGATACAAGAAGCTACAAAGACTAGATGGAAGACTTCATAGAATAGAACCTCGTAGGAGGTAGGTTTGCAGTATTTGAACCTTGCCAGAACAGTAGGTCTGCACAGAATGGGACTTCACCCTGGTGAAGTTATTGACCGTTGGAGGCGCACCAACCGTTAGAATGACGCTTTGAAATGGTTAGAAAATGCATTTATGGGCTGATGAAATTATTTTGGACGTTGATACCACTCCATAACAGATAAATTTACATTGATGAAATCATTTCATGTCCTTTGGAAGATTCGTTACGATTCCTTGCTTATTTAACTTGTTGGTCGTTGCGCCGGGACCAATTTTTGCTACCTGTGATTAACTAAGACAAAAAGAGAATTGTCCATGTATCGAGTTGTGCTATATGGAACTATACCTTGCCTATCCGTTTTCCTACCCCGCATGTCCATTTGTCTACCCCGACCTGTCTGTTTAAAAGATAGAATGTCGGGCGAACCTAGTGAACTAGACAAGTCTGTCGAGGAAGTATTTAATAAGCTAATGACTGACAGATCAATATCCAAAGGTATTTAGGCATCATCGAATAGGGGACTGTAGGATTCCCCTTCGACTGGACATCGTTCCGGTCATGTCAACCTCACAACTGAACAATGAAGTAAGCACCACGGTGATCTGGCTAATGCGAAGCATATCCCGTCAATCCTACCTGATTATATTCCATCATTGGCTGGCATTATTAACTGCGAAAACATCCCCCAATATTTTGAGTATGTCATGTTCACTGCGTACATCCTGAAAGGAATACACATAGTCAAGAGTCAGTTAGGATAGATCCCACTATTAAAGAACATTGAATTCAATTTAGGAGACCGAAATAATTACACCATGTTGGCCCCTCGCCACTATCTCATGAACACAACTAGAAGGAAGCCTCACATCATCTAACAACCATGGATTAAAGGGTTGGTGCAGTCCATCATGTTAAATGTGATGAAGATCCTGCATTTTGGCCACCACCAGGAGGTTAACGCTTGCGTTAAACTCTTTCTGTCATGCTATCATGGCGGATATATGTGGCTTGATAGAAGGATTACTGTGGATTTGGCACTGATCCACCGGATCAAAGGATTAAGTGTGAAGGGTCTTGACCCTTAGCAGTTTTATCTAGGGAAGGCCTTAGACTGATGTTTGGTGCAGTGCATCATGGAAGCTTATGGAGAGGTAGAGAAAGGAAAGCGATGTTACACGGTATCCTCTATACAATATGTCGCAGTGAGCCTTTCTTTCCAACTCCTAGATGGAAAGCTCATGAAGAAGAACAGCCCCACATAGGTCACCAAGATTGTGGTGGACCTTGTAGCAAAATGTGTGGAGGGAATGCAGATGAATTGAGTGAACTACCTCGTCAATGAGCCAGAGAAGGATTATCGCGAAGCTGAGGATTTGGGAAATGAATTCCATTACAATTGGATGATCATTTTGATCACATTTTTCACTTGGAAAATTCCTAAAGGAGCCACCCTCCAAGAGATCGAACCTTCGGATTCGTTGGCTGCTCATTTTTCCACCCTGTGGGACACCAATGACATGACAAAGCAGTGGTAGTCAAATGTCATTTTTCATGCATACTACCAGTAGTTAAAGGTTGCCATCGAATCATTTCCATGCATGAAACCGCACACCCTACATTAGTACCGACCTATAGAAAAGTTTCACGTTGATCCTCATTTCATCTACATCACCATGCCCAGAGATGAGAACCAGGAAGAATTGCAGTCCTACTACAAACTGACAGATGAAGATATGGAGCAGATTACAAAGGAGTGGCTGGAGGAATTTCTTGTACATGTCGTTGATGTAGAATGATCTGACACCGACACCATAGGAAGCCTGATAGTCACAAGATTTGAGCATGTCAGACAGTCCAGTGCGACAAAGAATAAGAAAACACGGGAGGAAGTCCAGGATATAGAGAGTAATGAGGAGGACAACACTTCTGAAGATAACAGGTCTGACTCGCTAAGAGGAGGAAAAGATGAATCAGAAGGACAGGGAGGAGGACATGAAGTAGAAGAAGGGAAAGTAAGAGGTGAAGCTACCACCCCTCCACTTGAGGATCCCCCCATTGGGACAATGAAACGACAGAAGAGGAAGGTTTATCCAAAGAAACCCTCATTAAGGAAGAAGATGCGCGCTAATAAGCCCCAATTGGAGGCCACGCTCATTGAGGATGAAATCAGTTTGTTCCACAGAGATATGGAGGATGCTTCTGAGGAGATATTGAAGAGATACAGAGAGAATAAGGAGGATATATATGGAATAATCGAGAAGGAATTGAAGGAAGTACAACAAGTTGTTCGCTTGGTCTGTGCAGTACCTACTGCACCTTCCTCATCATAGATTGTAGAATTGGGGGATGAACCAACCCAATTGAGAAGGATTGTGAATGCAACAAAAGCCCAGTTCTAGAGAGAATAGAAAGAGAAGGAGAAGGCTACATAATCCTGGAAAAAGGATAAGGACGAAGTCATAGTAAGATTACGAGCAACAAAGGACAATGTAACAACCCAGGAAAGCGAGATAGTAGAGCTTGAGGTGAAGTTTCAGGAGGGAAAATCCTAGCTACAAAGAGAAAAAGACAAGTTGCTCATAGAGCATGCCATGGTCAAAGAAGTGGTGATTAAAGCATGTTACTCTATGCCAGACTTGGCACAGGAGGAGAAAGAGTCGGTCGAAGCTCAGGTAGTAAATCTCGCAGAGATGATTTACTATCTTCAAGTTAGAATAACATAATTGGAGGACCAAACATTACCAAGCACCCCGTAAGAGGTGTGTGACCAAAGGGAGGAGATCTCTAAGGAAACAATAGTAAGAATAAGATCCCTCACCTCAAAATCTAAATAGATAACTTATAAGTGATAGGATCACCTAGACATATGAATGCCTCAATGAAGATCCAGAGCTGAGGAGACTAGAAGCACAGTTACAAGAGGCGCAACAACAAGATTTTTTGTTGTAGGCGCAAATGAAGAAGATTCTCACCATTGATCTAAAAATGAAGAAGACTTGAAAAGCTTGAAATTTATTGCAAGTGAAAGTTATGTGTTTAAAGAAAAAGGATCAGTTTGCAACACATAGATTTAAATGATTACTTATGCAAATTACACATAGACATCAGCATAATCAATGAACATAAACACATAAGCACAACAATTGATAAAGGAGTTCACCCCTCTTATGGGATACATCTCCTGGTCCAGCTTCCAATGGATCATTATTATTAATTTCTCAAACATTTCTCAAAAACATGTCTTACAATGCTCAAACTGACAAACTGACTGCTCCAATGTCTTCAGAGCGTCCCAAAACCCCTATCTGGGCTCTTTCGGCACCTCAATCGGTCGAAAAATGAAGAAGTTATGCTTCCTGGAAGTCCCCTCTTCAAGCTTGTTGTCTCTGCATCTACAAAACGCACCCCAATCTGAATGAACCTGGCTCGCACACATTTTAAAGCGTGAAAACCCAGCACCGGGTGCAACCATGCCAATGATGCAAACCATAGAACGGTTAAGGGCATGTCAGCCCCTAACCACCTAAGCACCTGGGCGTATGGCGCATAAAACCGTAGGCTTGGAAAATAGGTGGTTAATGGTTACACAACTGTTGAAACTTCCCCACGCTCCACACATGGTCACATGGAAACCCATGTGACCAAGTTCCGCACCCATGTGAAATGGGGCCACACATTATATGACCGCGCGATTTTCCATGTTAATTTTCCCGCGTGTTCCTTTACACAAATATATGGTTACAAATTGTCGCGGGCTTTGGGTTAGCACCAATGTATGGTCACATATGTTTATCCACGAGACCGCGAGTCGGGGCTAAGCCCCGACTTGTCCCCCCCGCCATTCAATACAATATGTGAATTGAAATAATTTAAAACATACATATATACCAAGGAACAAATAACGGTGTAATGGTCGGCCGGTTATGTGAAATCATTGTGTGGAGGGAGGTCCAGGGGTCGAACCTCGTGGACTCCAACAATATTTTTATATAACAAACATAAACCAAACAATGGGGGACACGTGGCACCCATGGATTGGGCCACGTGTCCTCATACCATTTGCCATCAACCGGACACGTGTCAGTTCCCGATTTTCCAACAGTCAACCAATCAACATCTGCCATGTCACCATTGTATGATCGTATGGTCCTGCCACGTCAGACCGTATGGAATGTACAGACTGTACGGACTGGTACAGTCAGCATCAATGTTTTTGCCTGTTTGGCTTGACGAACAGATCGCGATATCTTCTCCATACGGAGTCCATTTGACAAAGTAATTATACCGTCGGAATCAGAAAGACGAGACAGACACAATGGCACTATTTTTGTTGCATTCCGAGCACTTTGAAATTTGAGCAAAATTTGATCCCCTGATCACACCTCCCCATTAGGAAGATTTTGGACCTCCAAAATATTATCTCAGTCTATGTAAAGATGAGGGTATAGTTCCCTCACCCTTCCAACCTCAATCCACTTGGCCTTGCTTGGATTCGTCCCTTTAAGACCAACTCGTAAATACTCCACATTTCCTCGCTTTGAAGTTCGCATTCTCCTGTCAAGGATGGTGTCTTCTTGCAGTTCTGTTAGATACTCTAGAGAAAAATCATCTGTGGAAGGAATCTGAACATGCTCTCCTTGATCATCAACCAATGGAGGCTCATACAACTTCAAATTCTCAACATTAACAACTGCATACATCTTCATATAAGGAGGCAAATCTAAACGAAAAGCATTGTTACCAATCTTGTCGACAATTTTGAAGGGACCATATCGAATTGGTTTCAACATTTTACCTTCTCCTTTAAGCCTCTCCTTGTTGATGTAAAGCCAAACTTCATCACCAACTTCGAAACTATGATCAACACAATGATTTTCATGTCTCGTCTTATACTTGGCCTGACTCTTTTCCAACTGCTCTTGCACCACCTGATGTATCGACTAAATTTGTTCAATGAACTTCTTTGCCCTATCAATGTCATATTGACCATCAACTGCAATATCTTTCCCAAAAATAAAATCTAAAGGCGACTTGGGAAAATAGCCAAAACATGCCTCAAATGGCAACGTTTGAGTCGAGGAGTGCTTAGCTCGATTGTACACATGTTGAACGTAGTGTAAATGTTCATCCCAAAGTTTAGGATGCTTGTTGCAATAAGCACGAAGAAGATGTACCACTGTACGATTCACCACCTCTGTCTGACCATCTGTCTGTGGATGAAAAGTTGTGCTCTTTTTAAGCTTGGTGTTCATGAGTGCCCACAAACTCGACCAAAAAGTTCCAACAAATCGAGAATCCCGATCAGAAATAATGGACTTGGGCAAACCAAAATGCACCCAAACATTTTGAAATAACAATTGTGTCGTTTGTTCTGTTGTTACCTTCTTAGTACAAGGCATCAAAATACACATCTTACTAAAACGATCAACCACAACATAAATATAATCATGACCTCTTCTCGACATAGGTAAACCACCAAAAAAATCCATGGAAATACTTTCCCAAGGTCGAGAAGGAACTGGAAGTGGAGTGTACAAACCCAAATTTCGATTACTAGGTTTACTTGTAGCACACAACGAACATC
>WSFP011400362.1:0-26576 GCA_009831015.1 Picea engelmannii
TCCAGTTGAAGTTGGAGAATCTAGGGAGTTGTATCTTCCTTCAGGTTGGAGCCTGTAAACTAGGGGGTTGGTACCTCCTTCTAGTTGGTGCTGGAAAATATTGGAAGTTGTAGCTTCCTTTGAATGTAATATTTGTATTATATAAGAAAAACAAATTGTGGATTTCCACATAAATCTATTGTGCACTGTGTATGTCTTCATCTGCTCCTATTGTATATTGGATACATTATTTGATTGAAAAGTAAAGTTGTAAAAAGTGATAAATTGTACTTGATATTGATTCACCCCCCCTCTTAGTATCAACATAATATCTCCTACAAATGACGAAGAAATGAGGCATACATGAAACTCGAGCGATGACAACAGTTCAATTGATGAATGACAATCAATATAATTGAATGTTACTGCAAGGTGTATGTTTTGGAATATGTGTCTCTAAAAATCGGGGATTTTGTTTAATGTACTCAACATATTGTCCCAATTGCATGATGCCATGTTACCAATAAGTGTAACAATTACATATTGGTTGCAATTTGATTATTGTGGACCTTTACATTGTCCATTTTTGTATGACAATTGGTCTCTTATTCATATATAATAAAATGGGTTTCTTATTTCATTGCATTGTCAAATGTTGTAAAATGTTGTGTTCCTGAATAATTAATATGTGGATTATTTAAATTGTTACAAATAACATAGGTGTAATTTGTTGGATAATGCATTAATGTAATCATTATATCAAAATGAAATAACAAAAATATAAAATAAAAATATATATTATTATAAAAAATATTTGATTTTGAAAAGATTAATTGAAAATTTGTAAAAAAACAATTAATTAACATATATACATATGAGTGCATTGTATTTTTTTGAACTCACTAGACGGTGTGTGCCATAATATAGAAATTCTTGTGTTTTGAGGAGTCATACGCATTGGTGCACATTAATTATAATAATGCACCTATATGAACTATTGAGAAAACACATCATTATGTAAATGATATAACATACAATAATATTTCTCGTTTCAAAATTATACGGTGCTCATGTTTAATATATACACCTGGGCACTAAAAGTAATGTACACGTCAGTGTGTTAATTATATTATACGCATTGGGGATCTAAATATTATTTACGCACTAGTGCCTTTATTATAATATGCGCATCGATTCTTAGTAAAAATAATGGCGTTGATATCTCACCTCGAATATTCAAAATTTCACTCCCCTTTGGTGCACATGGTAAAACATACACTGGTATGTACGAATTATACAAGCATCGGGACGCATGCCATATAAAATCCATCATGTTTCGGGATAACTTGATCGCATCGATGCTCACTATAACTTAAATATATCGGGGCATACAAAACCTAAAATTCACTGATACTTCATAATCAAACAAGGCAGAATCGGTGCATAGAAATTATAAGAGTATCGGTCTTCTGCATACGACGAAAAATGTGAAACTAGTGCATAGAAATTATAAGAGCATCGGTGCTCTGCATACGATGAAAAAGGAAAAATCGGTGCGCAATAGTTATAAATGCACCAGTGCATTTTTATTATATTAATGCACCGATGTGTTTGTATTATATTAATGCACATGTGGGGGTTTGTCAATATCGCACCGATGCATTTTGACAAGAACAACATCAAAAAAAAAAAAACCTCTTCTACAACCTCTGCCCGCAAAAAAAAAAATTAGTTATATTGAACATCCTCTAAAACCTCTGCAGTCAATAGAGGAAGTTGTAACGGAAGTTTTTTTTGAAAATTTTGCCAAATTTTGTAAAACTAAAAACCTCTGCTAAAAGGTGTTATCCTTGTAGTGGAATAACCTCACAACATTCCCACCTAGCCTCAATTACGATGTTAGAGAATGGATAGAGGGATAAAATATTGTGGAAATGCAGTCGAAACATATCATTGATCTTCGATGAGTCCTCTTCCAATGAAATATCAACCTTGCATGATCCAAGGACCTGTTGGGAAGAAGTTTTACCCTTCAAGTAAGAAAAGTAAAATTTAGAGCATATGTCCCCTTCATTAATCCACTAATGTTGGGCATAGACTTTATCCCCCTTGGAAATATACTCCTCCTTATAATAGATTGATTCTAGATGAGTGACCTCCTTGTGTAGTGCAATATTGTGCAAATCTTCCTCCCAAAATAGAAGGACCTCCTCTAGTTGTCATATTGCCTCCTATTCTCTTCTACTTTTTCAAGCAATCAATGTTCCCCATTGTAACACCTTGTTTCCCGCAGTCTGTAAATATAACTATATTGGCAAAGGAACTATGGCAAACCTGAAAGTGTGAATGTTTGATTTGATGGACCTTGGTACAAAAGGTCGATGAATGTAAATTATGTTATGTTAATACAAAATGGTTTTTTGTTGCATGACTACTGAAAGAGGGGATGTGATAAGAGAAAACCATGAATTCTATGAAAGGTGGTGGAGGGGACCCTGAATGGTTGCGTTAACCTCCACCGAACCAGTACCATGCTGGAATTAATTGCTCAGATCAGAACAACCCTCTGACCCAAGAATGAATTACAGTCAGGATGGTAGGTGGGAAGACCTCCTCAAGAGTTAATGAGGGGATGGGGTATACTTCCCATCCGTAAGGATTCTATACCTCACCATGGACTGGGAATTCGAGCCACACACAATCTTGTTGAGGAAGGAAAGAAATAAAGCGTGGTGGGCAGAGGAAGACCTGTGGAAAAATGCAGAGACGAGAGAGGAAACTCTTGGGTCTGAGGAAGGACTGAAAGAGGAACAGTGAGTTATGATCACAGAAAATAGAGATTGAGCCAGGATAAGGAGAGTAACCTTTGTCCTTATCTATTTATGTATTGGGAGAATGAGAGTAACCTTCGTCCCTAACTTCCATTGAGTTGGAAGTAAGAGATTGAATCTCAAAGCATTGTGGCTTAAAATCAAGGGTGGCCAGTCATAAATCCATTGGGAGTGACTAAGCCTATGGTTGGGTGGAAACAAGCACCCCTTTCAGAAGTCACATCACGCTCTATAGTTCTGATCAGTGTTTTCTTGCCTTATGCTTTGAATTGTAAATAATGGATGCATGCGAGTATTTACGTGTCTATAAAGGGTTCTTTCTTTGTATTAAATTATTAAGTTATGAGTATGCATTCGTTCCCTTGAGAACCTATATTTATGCTTGAATTTCCATACGTCCCATTTTAATCACTCAAAGGAGCTTTCCCCAGGAATTTACATCACCATTTCGGAGTCGTGGCAAGCCTCTCGGAATAGCTACCATTTTGGTAACCTCACAAGTTACTTTGCCTTGATTCAGAGCTTAAAGATCTGTGAGTTGGGAAGGTGTTCCCTTCAGACCAGTAGTCTAGGAGACTTTGAACTTGCACCTATTCCCTTAACTAAAAAATCAACTAAGAGCGGGGATTATAGCCCAGGATTTATATGAATATCCACGTGACCTGAGTCTAGGAACCTTGGAGCTCGTGGCTCAGAGATGTCAAATTGCACAATAGTCAAGTTGAACCCTGCAATTGATATGAACCATAAATCTCTGAATGGAGATCGAGGGTGGGGAATCACTGCAGAGCACGAAGGTGAAAATAGAGGACGTGCTAGTTCACAACCCACAATTCACCCTTTTCATTGATCTCAATGAGCTGGAAGATCAACGATCCTGGTTGGACTAGAATCGAGCGAGCACTTTCCATATTGCGGAGGTTGATCTCTCTTGTAAAGAGTACGCATGTTGGAGCCCCACAATTTCTGTGAACCGTCGATCGTCATTGACCTTCGATATGAGTTTGACGTGATCCTTGAAACGCAAGGAGAGAGTGGGATGGAAAAATCTTCAAGGAGATCAAGCTCAGAAGAGATAGTGTTTTCAGGAGTGCAAATGAAATACAGGAGACGGGCTTGTAGGAGGATCAAAGGTCGAATCCTCGAGCACTTAGAAAATCTTATAAGTTGGAGTAATTCAAAAGCTCAGGAGGAGGAGCGACAGTGGTCGTTAGATCAAAATGCCAAGGATAGACAACCGTATGTTCTAAGAAAGGTGCATGAACCTTAGCACTTGGAACATGAAGGAGAAGGGAACTTACCAAAGTTCTGAAGTCCCAAAGGAATTTGAGGTCGTCCATCACCAGGAGGTGAATATGGACTGTCAGATCCAGAGGGATACGTGGCAATGGATCATGGACTCCAGAGGAATATTTTCGAGGGTTTTCAGTTGAAAGTTGAGATTCTCGAACCCCAAAGACCCGAAGTGAATCTGGACCACCAGATCTAGAGGGACACGTGGCAACAGATCATGGACTCCGGGGAAATCTGTGCGATAGTTTTCAATTGAGATATGAGGCTCCTGAATTTCGGAGAGCCAGAGAACCAAAGTAAATCTTAGTCATCAGATCTCCCAAAGTAGGATCATGATCGTTGATCACCAGGAGATACGTGTCAGCATATCAGCAGCTCCGGGAAATCTATTTGATATTTTTCAGTTGAGATTTGAGACTCCCAAAGCATGAAGAACCAGAGAGCCAAAGCAAATCTCAACCATCATATCGTCCAAAGTAAATCTCCAACGTCAGATCATCCAAAGTGAATCTGGACCGTCTGATCCAAAAGGGATGTGGCATGAATCTTTGGAGTCCGGATAAAGTCCCGAAGTAATTCATAGTCATCATATTAAGAAGGGACATGGCGTAAATTTGTGGACTCCAGGTAAAGTCCCGAAGAAATCCTCTATCATTAGATCCAGAGGACAGGTGGCACAAATCTGTGGACTCCGGGTAAATACCTGAAGTAATCCTTGATCGTTAGATCAAGTGGACATGCGTCAGCGGATTATAGCCTTCGGATAAAATTCATTGGGAAAAAAGGGTGAAGTTTGAGATTTGATATCTCAGAAGTCTGAAGACCCAAAGGAGATCTCGACCATTGATCGAGAAGAGGGCCATAGGACCATTGATCTAGTTGAAAGGTCAAACACCCAAAGTAGAAGCAGGGTCATTGATTTAGGAGGATAAGTGTCTGCAGATCGTCAAATCTAGAAGATTGATGTATGGAGGAAAGTAGGGTTTGATATTTGAAAAGTCCGAAGTCTGGAATCATGAAGGAGATCACATCTGTTGATTTAGGAGGGGTAGATCTGGTCCATGGATTTGAAAAGGGAATATCTGAACCGTCATCTCAGACAGTGCCGTCAATATTGGGAGATCGATGGTCCCATAGCATTGTGAGGATTGGAGGTGCGCAAACTTTAAAAAGTTGAGGTCATGCCACAATCCAAACCTCAGTTTTGGAGAAAGGACACATGGAGGCTCAAGGAGAATTATGGGCCGAAAAGTAGTTTAGTTTCAAACTGCCTTTAGTTGCGCCCGTAATTCTATGTTTGCATTATTTCATCACCCAAGGTCAGATCCGAGGAGGGGCCAAGATAAAATCATCTAATGCCAACTCTGAGACTTCGTTGAAGGGCAAAGGAGAAGGTCTCGGGTATGATAAGACCTACACCAGAAGCTGAAAGGGTCTATGTTTGATTAAGAGGTGAGACTATCAAGGTCTCTAAGTCTTGTTTGACTTAGAGAATCAGAGAACTTTGACCAGAGGGTCAGGCTGAGTCTCAGACTTCCCAAATTAGGAATCGTAGAGGGAAAGGATTTGTTCATGTGAGGAAAAAAATATATATATTTTTCCCCATCTTGGGTGTGTTATAAATTGGTATCAGAGCATGGTTACAATACTTGGCCTACTTGGAATCATGGATGATTCACTTAAAAACTCTATTTGGAGTACTTTTACAAGAGTGACACTCTACCTTACCTCTTTCTTAAAATGTCTGGTTAAAAATGTTATTAAAGAAAAGAATGAAACTTTCTACTATGTGTGTGTGCATTTAAGAAATTGAACTGTGTATTATTCATGAACTAATAGATTGTTAGCTAACAATAAGTGTTTTTGGTCAACACTCGAGCAGTCAGTAAATTACGGGAAAACTTCAAGACTAAAGGATGGTGATGTTTCATGAAGTGGGGGATGGCTCCCATAATAGAGATGAAGAATCTGATGAAAGGAGGGCGGTGGAAACCCCTCCAAATCTAGATGAAACTATAAGGAGCCTCAAGGCCGAATTACAGAGTTGCAAGGTTGACAACGAGAGATTGATAAGGGAGCAAGAAAAACAAATAGAAATTAATGCAGTCTTGTTGCAGATCTTGTTCGACATACAGAGGCAACTACAGAATGAACTCGCAACCATTCATGTGGACTGACGACATAAGAAGAGAAGTCAAAGTCCACTTGAGATCCGAAAACATGACTCCATAAGTGACCACACCGAGAGAAGTGCCTCGAAGAAGGCCCAACCTAGAGGCAGGGGACACTCATCAGTAGAGTCCTCTAGAAAGGAAGATGGAAAATCCAAAGGATCTTCTAGTGGCAGAGAAACATCACATTCTCAAAGGAAAGGAAAGAAGCAGAAGTGTTCCAAAACTCATGATCCTGAAGAATTCAAGAAATCCAAACCACCCTCTTCCGATGGAGAGATTAGGAAGGGAGAAGAGGCTAAAGTTTGGTTGCTTGGTTTAAATAAGTACCTCAGAGTCCATGACTACTCTGAAAACTTGAAGGTTTGAATAGCCATCTTTAACCTGAATGGAAAGGCTTCCATTTGGTGGGAAGACCTTGGGAATGCAAAAGGAGTCCATGAGAAGGACTTGTCATGGAAACAATTTGAGAAATAATTCAAGAAGCAGTTTTTGTCAGAGAGATACATGGATGGGAAGAATAAGGAATTCTATGAACTCGGGCTGGGGCAGCTCACCATAGATGAATTTGTCAATAAATTCCTTGAACTACTGAGGTACGTACCCTACATAAAAGATGAAAAAATAAAAATGCAGTCGTTCATTAGTGGGTTACCTCAGACCTACCGGGGCAGGATTGAGTTTGACGAACCAAATACCTTAGAAGAAACTATCTATAAGGTGAGGTGTTTTTATGAACAGTTTAAGAGTAAGACAAGACCTCATGAGGACTGGAAGAAGAGGAGTGGTTCGAGATTCCAGAAGAAGGGGTTTAAATCCTCAAGATTTAAGAACTATGGAAAATATTCTAGAAGGAGCCTTCCTACTAGAAGTGTATATCAGAAAAATTTCCCCTCTCAAAGTGGAAATAAACATTTTTAAAAAGTCCCAGAAAAGACCGATAACCTAAAGAAGGAACCCTTAAAATGTTGGGGTTGTGGGGAATATCATTGATTGAGGGACTACCCACACAGACAATGGAATAGTAAGAGAATCTACAATATCCAAGAAGCTACCACCATCAATGATGTGGCTAAGAGCATGCCACGAATCTATGTAGCCTTGGACAATAATCAAGCCGAACACCAAGATTCAATAGTGGAGATGAAAGGTATGATCTCCAACCATCTAGTTTCTATTTTAATTGACCCAGGTTGTAATTTGAGTTATGTGGCCCCTCAGACTGTTGATAAGTGTAAATTGTAACTAATTAGACATGTTAAACCATGGTTGGTGTGATTAGCCACTGGGACCAAAAGAAAGGTGGCAGAGGTCATACCATCCTGTCAATTCATCATGGGTGGATTGCTCACCCAAGCGACCCTTAACATACTTCCCCTGGGATCTTATGACTTGTTGATTGGTATGGATTAGTTGGCTTCTTATAAAACTAAATTGGACTGTTATCATAAAACTTTATAATGTGTAAATGGAGAAGGGAGAAAAACGACCCTCCAAGGGATTCAGAAGCTTGTCTCAGTGAGACAAATATCATCCCTTCAAATGAAAATGTATTGCAGAAAGGGGTGTTCCTTATATGCCATACAGGTACTGGAATATTTTTAGAATGACAAAACAAACCTACAGGACCACCCCATATTAAGAGAATACAATGACGTGTTCCCAGAAGAGGTACCAGGTCTACCTCCGAGAAGGGATATTGACTTCTTGATAGAGATTACACCAGGAGTGCTACCAACATATAGAATGAGCACGCCAAAGCTAGTTGAGCTCAAGCTACAACTAAAGAATATGATGGGAAAAGGCTACATCCAACCCAGTGTATCTCCGTGGGGAGCATCTGTCTTGTTTGTGAAAAAGAAATATGGCACACTTTGACTATGCATAGATTATAGAAAACTCAATAAGACAACCATAAATAAAAAGTACCCCTTACCAAGAATCAATGACCTGTTCGACCAATTGGGAGGTGCTTCCATCTTCTCAAAGATCAAATTAAGTTATGGATACTACCAAGTCCGGATTAAGGATGAAGACATCCACAAAATAGTCTTCGGGATGAGGTATGGTCACTATGAATTCATGGTGGTGCCATTTGGGTTAACCAATGCCCCTGCAACTTTTATGTGCTTGATGAATAATGTGCTCAGAAAATTCCTGGAAAAATTTGTATTGGTTTCCATTGGCGATGTCCTAATCTACTCCAAGAATGGGGAGGAGCACGAAGAATATATTAGACTTGTACTTCAAGTACTAAGAGAGCATCATCTCTACGCTAAGTTTAGCAAGTGCGATTTCTTTCAGAAGAAAGTCCATTACTTAGGCCATGTCATATATAAGGAAGGGGTGGCAGTAGACCCCGAAAAGATCATATCTATTATGGAATGGCCTACCTTGAAGGATGTATCTGATATTAGATCCTTCATGGGCTTAGCAGGATACTATATAAGGTTCATAAAATGGTTTTCCAAGATTGGTTGTCCAATCAATACCCTTCAGAAAAAGGGGATTAAATTCATTTGGGCATCAAAATGTGAAGAAAGATTTCAAGAACTGAAATACCTCCTGACCCATGCACCCATGCTAAATATTGCAGACCCAGATAATTCTTTCCTCATGTACAAATGCCTGCAAGGAAGGACTCGTAGGATTCCTTATGCAAAAGGGATGTGTAATTTGCTACACGTCCATGAAATTATATGAGCATGAGATCAATTATGTGACATGTGACGTATAGTTGGTTGACATAGTACATGATTTAAAAATGTGGAGGCACTACCTCCTGGGTAGGAGATTTGTGCTTATGACAAACCATTGTGGATTGAGACACCCGTTTGATCAACCAAAACTCAATGCCAGGCAAGCTAGGTGGATGGCTCTCCTAAGTGAAGTTGATTTCGAAACCAAACACATAAAAGGAAAGGAAAATAGGGTGGCCAATGCCCTTAGCAGAAGTATAAAAATGATTCATCTAGTAGCAGTAAGCACATGTGAAACGGATTTCAGGGAAAGAGTCAGAAATGCACAAGAGACAGATGTATTCTTCAAGATCATGACTTCATACCTAAGGAAAGAGACTACAGGGATAAATTATGAAGGCTACCAAATGCTCGAGGAAGGGCTGCTAACTTACAGAAACAGATTGTATATTCCAAACTGTGATGACTTGAAGAGGTTCATAATGGATGAACTACATAAGAGACCATATATTGGACACCCAGGATATAAGAAGATGATCATGGCGGCCTGGATTAAAGAAATACATAGCTAACTATTTAGCTAAGTGCCTAGAATGCCAGTAAGTTAAGGTAGAACACCGACATCCAACAGGATTGTTACAACCCCTATTGATCCCAGAATGGAAATGGGAAACCATCTCCATAGACTTCATCACCGGATTACCAAAGTCGACCAAGAAAAATGATGCCATCATTGTTGTGGTGGAAAAACTGAGTAAGTCTGCTCATTTCATTCTTGTCAAATCAACTTTCAAGGCCATAGATATTGCCAACATCTTCATGAAGGAGATATTTAGACTGCATGGCATGCCCAAGGAAATTGTATCTGATCGAGATACCAAATTCACTTCAAGATTTTGGAAATCCCTAATGGATGGTTTTGAGACAAAATTGTTGTTCAGCATGGCTTATCACCCTCAAATGATGGAAAAACAGAAAGAGTGAACCAAATATTAGAAGACATGCTAAGGATGCATGTAATGCATCATCCTAAGAAGTGGGAAGACTAGCTACCATTGGTAGAGTTTACCTACAACAATAGTTATCAGGAATCCTTGAAGATGAGCCCTTTTGAAGCCCTCTATGGTAGATAGTGCAAGATTCCAATCAGCTGGAGTAACCCACTGGAAAGAATTACAATCAGAACTGACATGTTGAAAGAAATGGAAAGGAAAGTGCTTCAGATAAGACAAAATCTAAATATTTCTCAGGATAGACAGAAAATTTACGTCGACAAAACGAAGACTCCCAGAGAGTTCAAGACCGGAGACCATGTCTATCTCAGAGTTAGACCCAGGAATAGTTCCCTAAGAATGGGAGCCTATGCCAAATTGGCACCGCAGTATTTTGGACCCTTTGAATTCTTAGATAGAGTGGGACCTATAGCCTATAGGCTAGCACTCCCTCCCACTGTAAAGGCACATAATGTTTTTCATGTTTCATTATTGAAGAAATATGTACATGATGCTAATCATATAATTGACTAGTCTGTGATCTAGGTGGAGCCAGAGGGAGAATTCCTACCAAAACTCCATGCATATTAGATAGGAAGGAAACCTCACTCAAGAACCGAACCATTGCATAGGTCAAGGTGTAGTGGAAACACTTTGTCTTAGATGAGGCTACGTGGGAAATGGAGGATGCCATGATACATGCATATCCGATTTTGATTACTCTTGTACATACATGTCATGTTGACAGATAGAACATCGAGGACGATGTTCCTTTAAAGGGGAGGGAATTGTAACACCTTGTTTCCCCAAGTCTTTAAATATAACTATATTTTCCAAGGAACTAAGGAAAACCTAAAAGTGTGGATGTTTGATTTGATGTACCTTTCTACAAAATGTCAATGAATGTAAATTATGTTATTTTAAAAGAAAATGGTTGCGTGTTGCATGATTGCTGAAAGAGGGGATGTGCTAAGCAAAAACCACAAATGCTATGAAAGGTGTTGGAGGGGACCCAGAATGGTTGTGTTAACCTCCATCGAACTAGTACCATGCTAGAATTAATTACTCAGATCAGAACAACCCTCTAACCCAAGAATGAATTGCATTCGGGATGGTAGGTGGGAAGACCTCCTCAAGAGTTAATGAGGGTATGGGGCAAACCGCCCATCCGTAAGGATTCTAGAACTCACCACGGACTGGAAATTTGAGCCACATGCAATCTTACTGAGGAAGGAAAGAAAGGAAGCGTGGTGGGTAGAGGAAGACCTGCAGAAAAATGCAGAGACAAGAGAGAAAACTCTCGGGTCTGAGGAAGGAATGAAAGAGGAACAATGGGTTCTAATCATAGAAAATAGAGATTGAGCCTGGAGAAGGAGAGTAACCTTCATCCTTATCTATTTATGTATTGGGATAAGGAAAGTAACCTTCTTCCCTAACTTTCATTTAGCTGGAAGTAAGAGATTGAATCTCAAATCATTGTGGCTTAAGCTCATGGGTGGTTAGTGATAAATCCATTGGGAGTGACTGAGCCTATGGTTGACTGAAAACGAGCACCCCTTTCAGCAGACAAATCACGCTCTATAGTTCTTATAAGTGTTTTCTTGCCTTATGCTTTGAATTGTAAATAATGGATGCATGTGAGTATTTACATTTCTATAAAGGTTTATTTCTCTGTATTAAATGATTATTTTATGAGTATGAGTTTGTTCCCTTGAGAACCTATATTTATGCTTGAATTTCCATACGTCCTAGTTTAATCACTCGAAGGTGCTTTCCCCAAGAATTTACATCACCATTATGGAGTCGGAGAAAGCCTCTTGGCATAGCTACCATTTTGGTAACCTTACAAGTTACTTTTCCTTGATTCAGAGATTAAATGTTTGTGAGTTGGGAAGGTGTTCCCTTTAGACCAGTAGTCTAGGAGACTCTGAACTTTCACCTATTACCTTAACTAAAAACCCGACTAAGAGTTGGGATTATAGCCCAGGAGTTATATGAAGATCCATGTGACCTGGGTCTAGGAACCTTGGAGCTCGAGGCTCCGAGATGTCAAATTGCACAATAGTCAAGTTGAACCCCGCAATTTCTATGAACCGTCGATCTATGAACGAAGATCGAGGGTGGGGAATCATTGCGGAGCACGAAGGTGAAAATAGTGAGTGTGCTATTTCGCGGCCCGCAATTCACCCTTGTCGTTGATCTCAACAGGATGGAAGACCAACGATCCTAGTTAGACTAGAATCGAGCGAGCACTTTCCAAATTGTGGAGGTCGAACTCTCTGGTAAAAAGTACACAATGTGGGGCCCCACAATTTCTATGAACCGTCGATTTTCGTTGACCTTAGATATGAGTTTGATGTGATCCCTGAAATGCAAGGAGTGTGTGGGATGGAAAAATATTCAAGGAGATCAAGCTCAGAAGAGATAGTGTTTTCAGGAGTGCAGACGAAATCCAGGAGACGAGCCTATAGGAGGTGCAAAGGTTGAATCCTTCGAGCACTTAGAAAATATTCTAAGTCGAAGTAAGTCAGAATCTTAGGAGGAGGAGAGACAGTGGTCATTGGATCACAATGTCAAGGATCGACAGTCATTTGTTCTAAGCAAGGTGCACGAACCTTAGCACTTGGCACACGCATGAGAAGGGAACTTACCAAAGTTCTGAAGTCCCGAAGTAATTTGAGGTGTTCCATCACCAGGAGGTGAATTTGGACCACCAGATCCAGAGGGATACATGGTGATGGATCATAGACTTTGGAAGAATATGTTCGAGTGTTTTCAATTGAAAGTTGAGATTCTTAAATCTCGAATACCCGAAGTGAATCTGGACCGCTATATCCAGAGGGACATGTGGTGACAGATTGTGGACTCTGGGGAAATCTGTGTGAGAGTTTTCAGTTGATATTTGAGACTCCCAAATTCTGGAGAGTCGAAGAACCAAAGTAAATCTCAGTCATCATATCTCTCGAAGTAGTATCATGACCATTGATCGCTAGGAGATACGTGTCATCATATCAGCAGCTCCGGGAAATCTGTTCAAGAGTTTTTAGTTGAGATTTGAGACTCCCGAAGTGCAAAGAGTCAGAGATCCGAAGAAAATCTCAATCATCATATCGTCTGAAGTAAATCTCTAGCATTGGATCATCCGAAGTGAATCTGGACCATCTGATACAGAAGGGACATGGTGTGAATCTATGGACTCCGGATAAAGTCCCAAAGTAATTCATAGCCATTAGATTAAGAATGGGCGTGGCATAAATCTGTGGACTCTGGGTAAAGTCCCAAAGAAATCCTCGATTGTCAGATCCAGAGGATAGGTGGCACAAATATGTGGACTCTGGGTAAAGACCTGAAGTAATTCTTGATCGTTAGATCAAGTGGACACGCGTCAGTGGATTATATCTTTCAGATAAAAGTCATTCGGAAAAAAGGGTGAAGTTTGAGATTTGAGATATCAGAAGTCCGGAGACCCAAAGGAGATCTTGACCATTGATCGAGAAGAGGGCCACAATACCATTGATCTAGTTGAAAGGTCAAACACCCGAAGTAGAAGCAGTGTCATTGATTTAGGAGGATAAGTGTCTGTAGATTGTCAAATCCGAAAGATTGATGTACAGAGGAAAGCAGGTTTTGAGATTTGAAAAGTCTGAAGTCTAGAATCATGAAGGAGATCACATCCGTTGATTTAGGAGGGGCATATCTGGTTCATGGATTTGAAAAGGGAAGATCTGAACTGTCATTTCAGATAGTACCGTTAATATCGGTAGATCGATGGTCTCATATCATTGCAAGGATTGGAGGTGCACAAACTTTAAAAAGTTAAGGGTGGGCTACAATCCTTACCTCGGTTTTGGAGAAAGGACACGTGGAGGCTCGAGGAGAATTGTGGGCTGAAAATTATTTTGGTTTCAAACCTCCTTTGGCTATGCCCACAATTGTTTGTTTGTGTGAGGTCATCACCCAAGGTCACATCTGAGGAGGGACCAAGAGAAAAGGGGCTAATCTCGACTCCAAGACTTTGTTGAAGCGCGAAGGAGAAGGTCGCAGGTTTCATAAGACCTGCACCAGAATCTGGAAGGGCCTATGTTTGATTAATAGATGAGACTATCAATTTCTCTAAGTCTTGTTTGACTTAGAGAATCGGAGAACCTTGAATGGAGGGTCGTGTTGAGTCCTGGACTTCTCAAATTAGGAATCATAGAGGGAAAGGATCTGTTCCTGTAAGGAGGACAATTTTATTTTATTTTTCGCCCCATCGTGGGTGTGTTACACACATTCCCTATTGTAAATAACTATCCCACCAATTGAGGTAACCTTCATCCCCTCGTCATTGGGGGGAAAGGTTCCAAACCTAATGCACTACTGCTAGAAAATATAGAGACTCAAGATGCGGGGAAATAAGTTTAAATGGGAGGAAGGAGGAGAGTCATCTCATTGTCCTAAATAAATGTAAATGTGTATAGGCATGTGATCAGATCCTATAGTTCGCATGAATACATCAATTAGTTTCATGTTTCTAGAGAAAATAATACCACCTCGAGGTCCATAAAACTATTTCAATCTTGCTAGTAGTTCATTTCCACACTACCTAAAGTTGTGATCTAAAATGTATCCAAACACAAATCAATGGTTGTAATAATGAGTATCCAAGGAAATTTAGCAATTAAGGAAGCTTATTAACTATGTAAAATACAATACAAAGTAAAGTGTAATAAGACAAAGGAGAAGAAAACAAGAATTAAATAAAATAGAAAATGAAAAATAGGAGAGAAACGATTGAGGAATCATAAATGAAAGGTTAGGATTGTTGGCCTTCCCATTACCCCAACTCTCCCTATTTCATATTGTACTTTCACTCTCAAAGGGTATTTTTTGGCTAGGAGGAGAGAATGTGAAGGAGATGAAGCTATGTAAATTATTGAATGGCCCATAATTGATCTAAAAATATATTTTACACAACTATGGTTGAGTTATTAAGCATGTTTTGATTAACCAATTAGGAAGATTTAAGAAAGAGGAAGAAGTTACAGAAGAAATATCGCAGCCATATGAACATGTACAAAACTGAAATGATGCATAAAACAACATCAAACCATAATACCAATGTGATAATAGAGTTCGGAAATCTCTCCTACATCTCTGGTCCTTTGTCTTTGTGAGTGAGGCTTTCTTATTTTTGTTCAAAGCTCAATAAGTACATTATAGTAGTGCCAAAAGGTTACAAAACTAATCTATTCTTGTTCTACCAGATCTCTAGAACCCAACAGAAGAAACGACACTTAAATCGAATGACCGAAGCTCCAAGAAATGGCCCTCAAAGGTGCGCTCCTCAACAGCTTCCCTGCATAAAAACGGCTTTGTCTTGGCAAATCTTCAGCATAAACCTACTCTGAATATCCTCCCATAGCCTCAATAAAGGCCTAGTTTACATATATATGAATTTGGTAACCATCTCCCAACTTCCTCCCAATATCTGGCCTCAAAAAGGGCCCAATATGCCCCAAAAAGTGCCAAACATCTCCAAAATTGTTCCAAATATCAATGAAAATCACTAATATATAATGCAAAAACTCACTTTTGCAAAAATAAAAGGATAATTCCCCTTGGTCTAGGCATGAATTCTTAAAACATGGTCATATGAACTCATGTGGTCAAGCGCCAACCCCCTAAGGGCTGCACGTTGGCCCCTCCTCCATAATACCCGGTTGCATGGTGCAATTTTGGTGGAATCCCAAAACCTGGGGCTAGTGTCATATCTGCACCCTAACACAAAATAGAGGACCGAGTCATATGTTTTATCGTTGGAATCGAGGGCTAAAACATATATTCTGGGTCGTTATGATATCAACCCCGGGTCATATGTGTGGTGGTTCTGAAACCGGGGTTGAGGACCAACTCATAACCCATACGTCAATATTCAACAAAGGTCATTTCTATGGAGCGTTGTGCTGAGGGATACTGGGGTCTAGCCCCAACACTAACCTCCACCGAGCACACACACTTGTATACTTAAGTATAAGTTCCACGCTATAGTTAACAAGAACCAACTACGGGTGGGTTGGCTAGCCCGACCCTACGAAAGCATAGCCCTGGACCGAGGTCGCGGGTTCAAATCCCACAAACTCCAAAAGTTTTAGTAAACCAAATGACCAACACTTGGGTGCCACATGACACCACCTCATTCATCTAATGTCGATGCCAAGTTTCAAGTTATTATTGGTCTAACTCTACCACATGTGTTAGCCAAGTCACCTGCCCTGTCAGCATACTCGCCCAGTCACCATCTGCCACATGTCATCGTACGGGCGTTCCACATCATCTGTATGGATGTGCCACATGTCACCCTTACAGTGGTGACACGTGTCACCTCCAGATTGGTCCACCTGTACCTTCCACATCATTAGTTTGTATGCCCAGTCATCCTACCACATCAGTTGTATAGAACATACCATGTCAGAGCCAATTATGCCCGCCACGTCAGTTGTATGGCCTATATAGTCATCTTCCACGTGGCAGTGTACGAACTGTACAGTCAACATTTTTTTTGCATATTTGGAAAAACGAACATATTGCCATAACTTGAGAATACGACATATGTTTGAGCCCGTTCAAGTTGCGTTAGGTTCATATCAACGAGGTCTACGTAGACATTTGTTTTGAAGCCATTCTGATAATTTTTAATTTTAGGCCTTTCTGAGCCCCATCAAGCTCCTGGATCCGATTTTGGATCACACCTCCCCACTAAAGGACCTTTTGGTCCCCAAAAGGTTACTGACCAGTCATCAAGATTGGGATAGGCCACCTGGATTGTTCCTTGTCTTTAAAATCTGTCCTGTGCACCTGTCTTATCAAGATCAACTGTAACACAATCATGATAATTGACAGCATATTGTTAGCCATTTGAACCCTGTCACATCTTATTGAAGCCATTATCATCCATGTAGACAACATTACTACTGATAGCATCAAAAATACGACTACAAGTGAGTTGATATGTTTTTAATATTTGCAGGACAAAAACTTATCTTGAAGCAAACTGTGATTGATTTTCCATTCTACAATCATCTCATGTTCTTGATTAAGTTCGATTACATGATTTGAAACAATTATAGGTTTGTTTCTTTCTTGAATTTCCTTCTTTAATTTTTCCATAGTTTGAAGAGTTTTATTTGCCTTTACATGATGAGAATGAACCACATATTCATGACTTGCTTTGATTAAGTCGTATTGATTCTTTGTCCTATAGAAGATTGATTTATGATCATACAAGTATGGACTACCTAAGACCATTCCACATTCACTTAGTGGCACCACATCACATGTTACCTCATCCACATACTTATATGAAATTGCAAATTTTAATGTGCACTGCTTGGTTATGTGCATTTGATGATTGTTGCTTATCCATTTAAGTGTGTAGGGATTATGATGCATCTGTGTTTTTAATCCCAATTGCTTAACCAATTCCTCATAAATTAATTTATATTTAGATCCACTATCTATCAATGTGTCTCATGATGACCCTTATGTGAAACAAGTTACTTCTACAATCAAATCCTTCACCAATTTTACCTGTCATACCAACCAATGAGACTTTAGATTCATCACCTGAATCTGATCCTAAGTTTATGGGTCGTGTTGTTGCCACAACTATTTTCCTCCCTTTCTTTTCCTTGAACCACTTCGGCCTCTTCTTAGGATGCAATTGCCAACAACGGTCCTCATCATGCCCTTCTTTCTTGCAGTGCTTGCAAGAGGGCTTCTCTTCCTTTCTTGCCACTGAATTTGACTTCTTTCCATGCCACTTCCTTTTGTCCTCTTTCCTTGAAGATGATTCCCCTGATACACCAACACATGTTTTCCCTGCTTCAATGTATGTCGGTTGAACAGAAACCTCCTCAAGATTAGTTGGTCCAAACATGAATACACTATTTTGAATATGTGCAGGTAAACCTCCTATATACTTCATAAGAGTTTCTTGGGTATGTAAAGGAATATCTAACATCAATGCCATTTTATGAAATCCATCTGTTTATTCTTTCATTGTTTTTCCTTTTATTAGTTTTAAATCTTGCTATTCAATTAATTCTTTATCTTTATAACCCAAAGGATAGAATTTTTTTCTAAGTGCAGAAATAAAACTTTGTCATGATGGAAATACATTACCCACTTATTGTGTGCTATTTTTCAACTTGTTTTTCCACCAGATGAGTGTTGTGCCTGCAAGTCTCAATGATGCCAACTTGATCTGTGTGGCCTCATCCTTGATCCATTGCACAATGAAATAAACCTCCATCTGTCTAACCCAATTGTCAAGTATCTATGCATTAACTCGCCATCATACATGGGTAATTCGAATTTAACATCAAGTATTAATAAAGGCATTGCATTCTTATGTTTATGAACATGTTTCTTTGCATTGGATTTAGAACTTGAACTTGAAGAAGAAGGAGAATAAGGAGGTGAATGAGGAATTTGAGGAGGATCCTCTCCTTATTTACTTGTTCCCTTTGAATATTCACCCAGATTTGGTATTTTCCATTCCAAGTAATCATCATACAAAACTTTCATCATCTTCGACATAGCAAAGAAAGTTTTTCGAAATTCTTTCTCATCTTGAGAAAGTCCCTCTTCCAATGTCATCTTCTCGCTTTGAGAAGTTCTCTTTCTCAATCCAAACAATGAATTCTCTTCAACAAGCTTGCCTTCACCATGAAGTATCTTTTTCCTGGTTAACATGCAAAACTCAAATCCAAATGTCAACTAGCTTTGATACAACTTGATCCGAAAAGATATTTTACACGACTATGGTTGAGTTATTAAGCATGTTTTGATTAACCAATTAGGAATCTTTAAGAAAGAGGAAGAAGTTATAGAAGAAATATAGAATCCATATGAACATGTACAGAACTCAAATCAAGCATAAAACAGTAGCAAACCATAACACCAATGTGATAACGAAGTTCAACAATCTTGCCTACGTCTCCAGTTTTGTTTCTCAGTGGGTGAGGCTTTCTTATTTATGTTCAAATCTCATTAAGTACCTCACAGCAGTGTCAAAAGGTTACAAAATGGATTTGGTCTTGTTCTACTAGATCTCTAAAACCCAACATAAGAAACGACACTCAAATTGGATGACCAGAACTCCCATAAATGGCCCGCAAAGGTGAGCTCCTCAATAGCTTCCCCGCATAAAAATGGCTTTGGATTGGAAAATATTCATCATAAACCTGCTCTAAATCTCCTCCCATGGCCTCAAGAAGGCCTAGTTTATATAGATATGAATTTGGTAACCACCTCCCAACTTCCTCCCAAGATCTGGCCTCAAAAAGGGCCCAATATCCCCCAAAAAGGGCCAAAAATCTCCAAAATTATTCCAAAATCAATGAAAATCACTAATATATAGTGCAAAAACCCATTTTTGGGAAAATAAAAGGATAATCCCCCGTGGCCTAGGTGCGCTCTCTTAAAACATGGGCATATGAACTCATGTGGCCAAGCATCAGCCCCCTAGGGGCTACGCACTAGCCCCTCCTCCATAATACTCGGTCGCATGGTGCAATTTTGGTGGAATCTTGAAACCTGGGGCTAGTGTCATATATGCACCCCAACTCACAAAAGAGGACCAAATCATATGTTTTATCATTGGAACAGGAGGCTACAACATATATTTTGCGTCGTTATGATATCAACCCCGGGTCATATGTGTGTTTGTTCTGAAACCGGGGTTGAGGGCCAACTCATAACCCATACGTCAATATTCAATGGAGGTTGATTCTATGGAGCATTTCATTGAGGGATATGACCAAGAGTTGGGGTCTAGCCCCAGCCCTAACCTCCGCCGAGCACACACACCTGCAGACTTAAGTATAATTTCCACGCTATAGTTAACAAGAACTAACTGCAAGTGGGATGGCTAGCCTGACCCTACGAAGGTGTAGCCTCGAATTGAGGTCGCGGGTTCAAATCCCACAAACTCCAAAAGTTTTTGTAAACCAAACGACCAACACCTGGGTGCCATGTGGTAGCCCACGCCTGGGCCACGTGGCACCACCTCATTCGTCTAATGTCAATGCCAAGTGTCAAGTTCTTATTGGTCCAACTCTACCACACGTGTTAGCCACATCACCTTCCATGTCATCATACTCACCCAGTCACCATCTACCATGTGTCATCGTATGGGTATGCCACATCATCCGTACAGATGTGCCATGTGTCACCCTTGTAGTGGTGACACGTGTCACCTCCAGATTGGTCCACATGTACCTGCCACATCATCATTCCATATGCCCAGTCATCCTGCCACATCAGTTGTATAGACCCTGCCACATCAATGCCAACTGTGCCTTCCAAGTTAATTGTATGGCCTGTACAGTCAGGTGCCACGTGGCACTATACGGACTGTACAATCAACATTTGTTTTACATGTTTGGAAAAATGAATAGATCGCCATAACTTGAGCATACTATGTCTGTTTGAGCCCATTCAAGTTGTGTTGGGTTCGTATCGATGAGGCCTATGCACAGGTCTATTTTCAAGCCATTCTGAGAACTTTTATTTTTAGGCCTTTATGAGCCCCATCAAGCTCCTAGATCCGATTCTGGATCAATAATCCTACAGACTACATTGTAACCAGATATTGTCAAAATAGATCGAGCAACCATTGAATGTTATTTTTCCCATTTGGGCTTCCATGGTAAACATGGTGTCTAATGTGTCTTGAATGGTCTAAATACTTCTTCTCCTGTGTTAAATTATGTACTTAATTTTTGCATGTTTATTTCAATAGTGTGAGAATTCATTCTCCATGTCCAAATAAAGATCACCAACAACTCTACATTTCCCATTGTTTGATTCACTATGAAATTGAAGATCTATGGTTTCCATTAAGTAACTATTGCAATTTAATAGCGGGGTTTTTAAATCTAGTTGCGAATAATAATAATAATAATAAATGGATGAGATCGTATGAATGGAAATTAATCTCTTGAAGGATGTTGTTGGTTGTTGAACAACCACACTTAGCTATTTCATTTATCCAGAGGGCCATATGCACCTCATTTAGCATCAATTACATTTTAGATTTTACTATAGGTTGTGTGAGGTCGTACATAAGTTATAGGCCTCTCCCTAAGACATGTGAAGAGAATTTATCAGGTTTGTGTGTGTGTGTGTGTGTGTGTGTAAATACTAGGCATGTGAATGTTGGTAGTGTTAGCACTCTGTAAATTTTATCCGGTTGAATAGACAAACGACAAAGGTAACTGTTTCAACCAGCTTTAGAGCTGAGGCACTAATCTGCTCAACTCAGAGAGGGCTCTCTCGTGTCACTTGATATTTCATTGGAAATTGGTGGCTAGATTTGGTTTGTTTTGGGGATTTTTAATAAAGTTGTTGGCAAGGAAGGGGAGAAACACATGGGGCTATGGAGTCAAAATTCTTAAAGTGAATAAAAACAATGCATCCGCCAATAGAACTCTCCATAGGATAAAGGCTAAATGAGGCGATGAATCTGAGTTATTATTAAATTTAGATATAGTGTAGGAAGGTAAAGGAAAAAAATAACTGCATCAAAGCATTATCAAAATGAATTCTGAATTAGTTAAGAAGACAATCACACAGTTTAAATTGCTTAAGCCAAGAGCATCAAATGATGAATTATGGGCCTTTAACTCTCCAATTTAAATAGAAGAAAATGCAAATGAAAGACAGGTCACAGGAAATACATATGATGAAAGGAAACAAATCTCACATCACCACCCTTTAGAATCTTTTCATAGAGACTTCAAAATCTTCTACATTTATATTCAATTCAGATTCAAAAACTTTACAAAACAGAGTCTGATATAACCAAAATGTGCTCTTGCATTTCTGCCAACATTAATCAATTCAAGTCTCTTAGTACTTATACAATTTGATCAAAACAGTTGAAACTGAAACGTTTCAGATTCTATAACCATCTCGAATGACAGTTTCAATACATGAAACGATTTACAATAATTAGCAAAAAGAAAACATCTCAAAATAATGAACATTTTTTATGACTGTCTGACTTCCTCCACACCATCTGTCTCGCTCTAAGATTCTGTCAGATCTGCAAAACCGGTGACACTTGGAGATCACCTGTTGGTTCCGGAGACATTGCACTTTGTCTTACCCAACCGCACGATTTCTTTCCATTGTGGATCAGAGGATATTTCGTAATCCATCATTTCTTTAATCAAAATTTCCAAGTCAATGCATGTAGCATAGGACATGGTTGGCATGTTGACCTTCACTGCTTTAAACTTGTTTAAAATTTCAAAATCTATAGCCAAATACTCTACCAGACTCGGGCCTTTCAGACTTTCTTCCATATCTTTGAACTTAGAATGATCAATTATGCATTGCATGAGGAGAGAGTGATAGTCTTCTTGATTGTATAATGAGCCTTTACCATCCCAAAATGATGGAAGGCCTTTGGAAAATAATTTTTCAAAAGCGTCTTTAAACTCCTGTACGTTGTGCTCCATTTTCATAGCTTTGTTCTGGACCAATCCAAGTAAGTTGTGGTTGGCAATGATCCTTTTAGCTGAAATGATCAACGTGGTCCTGTCTTTCACACCAATGGCTTGAAGGTCAGCAATTGGTACAACATTCAGTAAATCAATAGCATTTTGGGCCCACTCCGAAGGATTCTTTGCTAATATTTCATTTACAACAGTGCATCTGTTCCAGGCTGTAGCAAACATGTTATCTTTTTCGTTGATAAAATTCAGATAAACCCTGAATATAGCAATCTTTGCAGCAATAGCGTCCCATATTACATGTTTGGCTCCTGCAATAATGTCTTGACCTTTAACCTGGTTTTTAGCTTACTCACTCTCCCCTGCAAATATTGGTTTTCTCTGTGGAGTTGAGCCATATTTTCATCCTTCGCTTTCATCTCCTACTTCAACTTTTCCATGTTCTCTTTGAGACTCTTGATCTCACCTGTTTTTAAGCTCACCTGGGACATAGATTAGACTAACCCATCAGTTCTTGATCCAGCCTCTTTATTAGTAGGTATAATGATTGCCATGTCTGATGTCTCTTCCTGCACTAGTGACCAATGCTCCTTCTCTTTCTCCAATTGCATCATTTTAGCCTTGTAACTGAGTGCCTCTCGTTTGAATGTTTCTTTCTCCTGTTCCAATGCAGTCAATTTTTGTGTCTGTGGATGATCTGTAGGTGACATCTTCGGCCTTTTCTTTAGACTTTGTATCATCTTTTCCTTTTCATCCAAAGAGGCTTTCAACCCCTGGTGACCTTCAGAATCTAGCCTTTTGACTTGTGTCATCTAGGCTTTGCTGGACACTTTTTCCTATTTCAGTTATCCATCTATTTTTTATGCATATGTTGTTAATCTTGAAAATTTTAGAGCCAAGCTCAGATAATCAGAATATAACATGTCACTGACATTCCTATGAAATTTTAATTTGTCAAGGGCAGTAATTTTTTCATAGTGCATTTTGATCTCAGATACTTTATCATCATCAGTCACTGCAATGTTATATGTATTTTTCTCCGCATCCCTGAATGAGAGTAAGGAATCCTTATGCTGAGAAGTCCTTTCTACTTCAGGTAAAAGGTCTCTTATTTCATTTTTTTCCATACTTCCCTTCACAGCATACCGATTCATTAAATCTTCCTTGGACTGGTACACTACCCCAGGTGTCTGGCCAAATATGTATTTCCTGCTGCTGAAAACCTTTGTGCTACTTTCGTTTTGTGGTCTGCTTTCTGTATTGGTTTATTCGTTCTTGGTTGTAGCCTCTACCATCTCCATGCATGTTTTTTCTTTGAGTTCTTCCTCTTCCAGGTCAACTACTTGAAATGATGATGTGATTTTCATTTTCTTGAGAATGTTTTGTTGGCTACTGGCACCTAGTGATTATGAATTGTTCCTCTTATTGTAGACGCTCATTTTGGGAGTTTTGATAACCAACATAGGGGAAAGTTTTTGTGTTGGGCTCTGCTGAGAGGTTGGTTCTATTTTTTTTGTTTGATCTTTTTGCATGGTGACCTCCATCTCTACACAGGTCTCTAGATTGTCCAACTCATTGAATCCTTCGACATGTTCATGTTCATAGGGACCTTGTCTACTAGCCAATCTTCTCTTTGATATGATCTGATGCGGGTCATATATTCTCTATTGCAACTGTGTGAAACCAAATTCATTGAGCTTGGATTGAATCTATGGAAAATAGGACTTATTCTTCACCACAAAGGGACCTACCACAAAAGGAAATTTCATATTAGAAGCCTTGTGTGCTTTCAGAAAATGTTCAGTCTTTGAGATGATCCTTTGTCTTATGAACTCCAAAGAAAAGATCTTGGGCGTCGGAAAAACTGGTAAAAGATGAGGTCCTTATTGGTATCCATATACCCAAATCACAGTAGATTGTGTGAACAACACCCAATCTCATACCATGCTCTATGGATTTGAATATAATGAGTTTTTCATTTCTTCTATAACTCTCGGTAGATCTGAACCAAAAATGAGACTGTATGCCCTGGACATAATCTTGTTGATGAAAATGAGCATGGTGATCCTTTTACACTCGGTTGAAATAAAAGCAGTCTTAGGAAATTCGGTTTTGTTGTATTCCATAAACATCCTCAGCAAGTGAGTGTAGTATCTAAAGTGTCTCAACAAGGTGAAGTTGACCAGTTGTTGATGTATATTCTCTGCAATAAATTTTTCAAAACTGACACAGACTGACTGACCAGATAGAAATAAAATCACCAGGAAACCTAACATGACCTCTACCACAAACGTGTCATTGTTTAACCCTAAAATTTGACTTAGTAGAGAACAAACCCACTGGACTTCGATAATCATGATGCTTACACTGGAAGGTAATGACAGACTCTTTGGATGATGTTCAGGCTTGACTATGATCTGCAAAAATAAGGTTTTAACTTTGAGTGGGCATTCTCTATAAATTGTGATCATTCTTTGTTCCTCGAAGGGCTTTAACACTATGGGGGAGGCATCTGGTATATTTAGAGCATGCCAGAGTGATGGATTGTCTGCTTTACATAGAACTTACAACCCTAATTTGTTTAAAATGACTCTTTTTCCTTGAGAATAACGCTCTACACACCAACTTACAAATTTGGGGAATGGAAAGATCGTTTCTACGACGTAAGGGATGATGGAGGCTAGAGCCGCTTCGAGGAAAGGTATGTGCATTCCAACATTGTCCAACAAATTCAATCTAGACACAGAAACGAGTGAGACCATTGTCTCTGTGTCGAAAACATCAAAATCTTTGTCAATTAGGGTTTCCTCCCTGGAGGAGATCTATTATTCATTCACGGATAAAACAATAGGATTGGCAGCCATGGTGAAGAATACTTGTCAAGTGGGAAAAAACATGAGTCTAGTTCGGTCCTGAGCTTTGAAATTCGACTGGAAGCTTTGCGCCAAATTTTCGAACATTTGAATACTTCAAATTATCATAGAATAATGTTGGGGGTTTCCTTCTTTTATAGGTATATATTTGACATCGGGTTTGGAGAAAATGGTTTCAGGTGGACCGCTTTTTCTCCCCGATATGCTTCTGAGGGCGCCACGCGTCTTTGATTTAAACCATGGTAGTTTTCCCTGGCCCACCCTTTGTCGATTAATCCTCGTGTTGTTTCAATCACCGATATAAGCTTCAACCGTTGATCCGGGCTGCTTCAAGATCTACGGTCCACATTTTCCCAGTGGATTTGGCATCGGGGGTTGGAGGAAGTGGTTTTAGTCAGACTACTTTTTCCCCCGATGTACCTCTATGGGCACCATGCGTCCCGTAATGAAACCGCGACGGTTTTCCCCGACCCGCCCTTGATTGCTTAATCTCCGCATTAGTTAAATCTCTGATATGCACCTCAACCGTTGATCTGGGATGATTTCAGGATCGACGGTCCGTCGAGTCTTGCTCTTTACATTTCCGTTATTTTGTCCATACGTCGCTAGATATAGCCGGGTTCTTTGATTTGTCGTATCTCCATAGCGATATAACCCTTCAGTAAAATTTTGAAGCTTGGATACCATCTGGAAATTATTATGGTGATAACAGGTAGGATGCTTGCTTAATTTGTTGAACAAAATGCAATATGTCGGCTCTGCACATTTAAATAGATTGAATGCTATTCCATTAGTAGGCGTGACATAGTACACACACACATACATATATATACATTGTTGTGTCATTGCTTAGCTACAACACTTATTACTAATATATGGGATCAACTCAATATGTAATTTTATAATTTGCTTACACTACAAGGAAAAGACCTTGCAGCGGAGCTTATAGAGGAGGTTTTTAGTGTTACAAAATTGGAAAAAATTGTCAAAAAAACCTCTGTTAAAATATTTGTTTTCGGCAGCAGATGTTTTTGTGGAGATTATAACAGAACTTTATTATAACTAAGAAAATCTAGGTGGTTGGAGGTTTTAGCAGATGTTTTTCTAGACGGTGGGCTTCATGGTGTATATGCATCGGTGCTTTCTCAAACTTAAAGCATCGGTGCTTACATTTCACCGAAAGCATTGGAGCAGTCAAAAAAATATTGGGGCACCAATGTTATTCTAAATAATAA
>ML858013.1:6564-26574 GCA_009831015.1 Picea engelmannii
TTTATTTGACATACACACTAAAATTTTAAGAAGAAACAACCTTTAAAAAGGTTCGTTGATTATAAGCATTTACAAACGAATAATGGAGGGAGAGATTTGTAGTTAACTGGTAGCTCAGACAGAATTCAAATAAACCATTTGGAAGCTACATTATATTCTCTACATGAAGTTTAACAACTGATATGTGCCAAGTGACTTGCTGGCTTTGGCATTCTTTTCAATTCTTTTGTAAATTTGCTCATTTGTTTGACATACGCACTAAATCTTAAAGCGAGACAACCCTTAAAAATGTTAGTTGATTATAAGCATTATACAAACATATAATGGAGGAGAGATTTGTAATTAACTGGTAGCTAAGGTAGGGTTCAGATAAACCATTTGGAAGCTACTAAATATCCTCTACACGAAGTTTAACAACTGATCCGTGCCAAGTGACTTCATTTCCAAAAAGAAGTAACTTTTTTGACATTCTTCAAAGTTAGCCTCTATAATACCATGTGAAGCTATAACCTACAATGCTTTGTAAGCCTTGAAGAGATTGAGTCAAGTAACCTTGCAAAAGAGTTATGTCAAAGAACCCATAGTCTATACTATATTGATCACTTCGGTGTTTATTGTTAATTGTGTTCTCTGTTTATTTGTCAGGTTTTAGTATATGCACTATGTTGAAGGAGCACATTTCAAATTCACTCAGATGTATTTCCTTCCCTTTCGGATGCTATAGTTTCTTTTGTACCTTTTAATGATTGATTCTTAGTCAAGGGAGGTTGAACTTCAATTAGTCTTGAGCTCTAATCTCTTTCTGAGTGTTGAACTGGTCTATATAATATTGTTGCTCATCTTCGTGTGCTTTCTCCATTTACCTGTCATATAACATTCCTTTAAATGTATTTTCAGCTCTTCCCTATCAGCTGGGCAATTCTCCTCTGCTACATCCCACTCCTCGAACCACTTTTTACATTGCATATTCCATGTATTCTTTCTTCTTTTCAGCCCTTTGGCTGAATTTTGTTGGATCCTGATGACTACCCTATACAAAATCAGCCTTCTTCATTCTTCTAACTCTATCGGATATAGTCTTGTTTTAGCCAACAAAATCTCATATGGAATGCTGACTTTTTCTCTCAACAAGCTTGTTATCAACTGTTTTCTATTTCATCTGGTTCCATCTGTCTTTGGTCGTACTTGCCCCCCATACTTCACAACCATATTGGCTTACAGAGGTGATCACTGCTTGGAAGAGAGCATACCATGCCCCAATCCCATACTTCTACCATTCTGGAGTGTGAAGTTTGCTTTCCATCCTTCATGAATCCTCTTCCTTCTACCAATGTCCCAACTCAGTGTTTCATTGAATTCCAGCCCCAGATATTTGTAATTCTGGGCTGTTTGCAGCAGCTCCTGTCTGAAGTTAATTTGGATTTGCTTTGGTTTCCTCTTGAGCAAGAATAGTACCAACTTGGTCTTACACGTGTTCACATTCATCCCTGCTTCGTCACAAAAGCTTTCCAAGGCCTACTTCCTTTTTCTTTTGTTTTCTTTATCTTACTGTTGGCATTACCTAGGAGCTGCTTTTGCACTTCCACACTGTATTCACTCTGGGTGTATCTTTTAGTCCCATTGACCTACTTTTGTGGTCAGTTGTTAGACATTAATAAAATTATCTTATCTTATCTTGTAGGCTGAGCAGTTTCTGGGTTGTTAAAGTGACATCATCTTCATATAGCAAGGTTTTCATGATGTTTCCTGCTGTGTTCACTCCCCCTACGTTTCTGATTGATCCACCCTAGTTTGTTGATGTAAAGCCCAAATAGTGTGGCGGAGTGTGGGCAGCCTTGTTTCACTTCTATGTCACTGTTGAAACACTCTGAAAACCCATTCTTGGTTCCAATTTTTTCCTTGTTCGTATAACCTGTGTATTGATGCCCTTCACTTGTTTGGGACCCCATTCCTACTAACCTCCCCCAAAGTTTCTCTCTTTTATCAAACACTTATGAAATCGACAAAGCAACACAATATCACTTGATCCTTGTTATCCCACATTTCTTTATCAGGTATCTCAATATGAGGCAATGGTCTATTATGGATTGTTTTTACCTGAATCTGGCCAGGCCCTTAGCCCTTTTTCCATCCTCCACCCATTTGCTAATTTTCCTTTCCACAATCCCTCCAAAAAGTTCAACAAATATTGGGCTGATCATGATGTTCCTATTTCTTCCCTCCCCCTTTGAAGATGGGCTAAATGATGCTTATTCCCCAACTCTCCCAAAAACTTTCTTTGATCAATTAATTAAGTAGTGATGCAATATCCTTACCCCATTTCGAATGCACCACTTGAAGCTCTTCAACGTCTCTTGCTTTGCCTAAGGCCATTCTCCTGATTTCATGCTTCCACCGTTCCACGTCTTCCTTTGTAAAAACTATCCTCTCCATACTGATTTTTGGTGGACTTTCTCTTTCTCCTAGTATCTCATAGAGGCCATTTGTGTTGAAATTCTTCAGCACATGGTAATAGTCCTGATTTAATTTCTAATCTACCTAATTAGGAAAATTGAACACTAGAATCTCTATCAAAACTGCAATCTAAAACCTACTAGATATTGAAACACATCCCATTGAAGAAAGGAACAACAAGTACATAGTTTGAAACTCAAATCACATCATTGTCTACTAGTCTTTGAAAATAGGAAATACATTGAAACCTTCAAATAATTCGTTCACTACTTCTACTTGTGACCATTGAGTTGAATAAAACCTATACCCTTGCCTTCTCCTTTATACACTAGGAGGTACAATAAATGTGGACACATACACAACAATGCCTTAGCTAAAATAAACCTAAACCCTAGATCTATTCTTGACCTTGGGATTAGAGCCTTCAACTTGCATGAAAGAACTATTCCTAGGAAGGTGTGCCCACTAGAGGAGAGTGGAAGTACGCGTGCGACTTCTCCCTCGTTTAGTTATCTGTGCCCCATCTATTCTGGTAAAATTTCCACATGAAAAGTGCCCTAACTAACTGTGTATGCAACTACTAACTAAAACAAACTTAGAAATAGAATTGCATTGTTAAAAATAAAACTTGTCTAAACTGGAATTGAACTAATAATAGAACATGCATGCTTTTGGCATGCATCCTTCATCTCTCTCTCTCTTTCATAAATACCCTCGTGCCCTCATTATTGTTGTACTGAATTGTTGAAGGATGGCGTATTGTTGCTCCTGTGATTAAGGCTATTGTACAAAGTGTTGTACATAATCTTTGTTGGAGTACATGTTGTTGTACCTTCTCTACATGCAATTGGATCTTCTTTGCTTGTTGTTGCCATTAATGGCATTTTGTTGGACACTTTTGGAGGTACTAAAGGTTAAACACTCCCTCTTACTAAGGAAAGTGTTTTTTGCCAAACACAAGATACTCTCTTTGCCTCTGGAATCCTCTTAAGCTAGGGGCTTGGTCAAATAGTTGATTGTCAATGAACTTGAAGAAGTATGCATTTGGATCGTTGCTTCGTTCTATACTTTGAACTCTCTTCAAAATCTTCAAGGTGAAAAGCTTTTGTACAAGGAATAATGCATCAGTGACTTGCCAACCTCCTTTGTCCTTCATGCCATCTTCACTAGTCAAAACCTTTTCATACCACTTCATGAACTGTTTGGGATTTCTTGCAATAATGAATTCATTTGTTTACAAAGCTAAGATAGGTGTATTGAATCTATCAAATAATGAATTGAAATGTGCACTAGACTCATAACAACTTAACATGAGTACAATCTCATTGACACTGAAATCCAAAACCGATGGTGCATATGTTAGCCCATCCAGGGAAACTCTCTTTTCCTGCAAGAATCCTTCAACAAATGGAGTAAGAGTCTCATCAAGGTCAGCTACCTCTTGTTGAGAGAAGCCTTCACTAGTCAAAATCTTCTCAAACCACATCATGAACTGTTTGGGACTTCATGCAAAAATGAACTCATCTATATATAGAGCCGAGAAAAGTGTATTAGATCTATCAAATAATGAATTGAAATTTGTGCTAGACTTGAAACAACCTAACATGAGTACAATCTCATTGATATTGAAATCCAAAATTGGTGGTGCATGCATCGGCCCATCTAGGGCAACTCCCTTTTCTTGCGAGAATCTTTCGACAACTGGAGTAAGAGTCTCATCAAGGTTAGTTACCGCTTGTTGATAGAATCCTTTTGTAACAACCTTATCCTAGTACTCTTCCATACTCCCATAAGCTACAATCAAGGAATCAATTAGTGATTCCACAATCGGTTTTGTAATTGTCTCTTCAAGGCTGGAGGAACCCTCCTCCATTACGTTATCTTGTTGTATTTTCTCTATTGGATCTGTGAATACCTTGTAAAGGCCACCTTCTCGCACTCCTTTAGCTAAAACTCGACTAGATCTATGGTTGCTATCTTTGATGGTGACTTACTGACCATCAAACTTAGTGAAACATTGTAAATCTATCATGCAAGAAACTGAAAGTAGAGTCTTTGTTAAATCAGTCACATACAAGATAGAGTCTAACTCAAGAACATCACTTGAAGGCATTTGGAAATATATGTAGCTCAATCCCTTCACAGGATACGTGGCATCGTCACTCAATTCCACTAGCATTCTTTCGTCTTACTCTTGAAATCTGTAGAAGATCTTTCTATTATAAGTCATATGTCTTGAGGCTCCACTATCCACATACTATCCAACCCTTGAAATTGTGTCCGTGGAAAAACTGGACACCATGGAAAAATGGTATCTAGCTTGTTAGTCAAATCGTCTACATCAGAAGCATTCACAGTCCCTGCAAACTCCTACTGTTGTTATTGCTTACCGTTTCCCCTTTTCCTCTTAGGAAACCAAGAGGCATAGTGATCGTGTTTGTTGCACCTGAAGCACTTGATATGATTCAAGTCTTTCTTTCTTTGACATGAAGAATATGATTCTTCCTCGTTGCCCTTTTGACCCCTCTTAGGTCCTCCTTTCCTACCTTCTATTCTCACCTTATCGATGAGGGCCAGGTATGGTACATCATCCTTGTTCTTGTAATCGATTGAGACATGCTCTAGTCTCATCTCCTCTCCAATGAAAGCATCCGACAATTGCTTGAAGTCAGGTAACTTCTCTTGACCAGAGATAACCTAGACAAAGTTGTGCCAAGGTGAATTGAAGCCATTCAGAGCAATTTGAAGTAACTCATTATCTTTGAATTTGTCACCTACAACACCAAGTTGGTCTCTCAAATCCAGGAACTTCATCAGATGTGGGTTGTGGTGAGATTGTTCCTTAGGAGCATCTCATTGGATACATTCACACTTTGGTACAGGGTTCCTAAGGCATCATACATCTCCTTGGCAGTGGTCTTGTTGGTGATACGAGGAATCGGATGATCCTTCACCGAATCCAACAAGACTCGCTTCATGTTTACTACATTCTTGTTGTACTTTGCTAGATCTTTGGGATTTGTAGGAGGATAGACCTCCTCCACAAGGTACCAAAGGTTCGCTGCTTCTTGGAGGTTCCATAGTGTGCATTTCCATGACACAAAGTTAGAGGTGCCCTCCAACAGGGGACTCCCTCGCATACTGGGAATGGCCAATACTGCAACTACATTGAACAAGCTTCAATCTCCACTCATTAGTTCAACTAAGGTTTCACACCCCACAACCCTTCTCGGGTCCATGTGCCGATCACTAGCACAGATCTGCTTCAGTCATTGAAGCCTGGATATACCACCCATTGAAACCCTCTGACAGCTTTCTTTCCTTCAAGGCTGATCTCTCCATACTTAGAAAATTCTAGAAGGATTCAGATATACTGCTTTAATACCATGTTAAAATTCTTCAGCACATGGTAACAATCCTAGTCTGATTTCTAACCTACCTACTTAGGAAAACTGAAAACTAAAATCTCTATCAAAACTGCAATCTAAAATCTACTAGATATTGAGACACATCCCAGTGAAGAAAGTAACAGCAAGTACACAGATCTGAAACATAAATCACATCACTGTTTACTACTCTTTGAAAACAGGAAATACAAAGATTCAAACTTCTACCACTCACTCACTGCTTCTACTCTTGAAAATTGAATTGAATAAAACCTATACCCCTGTCATCTCTTTTATAGACTATGGGGTTCAGTGAATGTGGATATATGCATAATGTCTTCACTGAAATAAATCTTAATCCTAGATCTATTCTTAGGATGGTGTGCCCACTAGGGTAGCATGGAAGTATGCATGCATGCATCTCTCTTCTAAGGATCTGTGTCCCATCTATTCTTGGAAACTTTCCACATGCAAAGTGCCCTAACTAACTGAACTAACTGTGCATGCAACTAATAACTAAAGCAAACTTAGAAATAGAACTACCTTGGTAAATTTAAAAAGTATCTAAGCTGGAACTGAACTAATGATGACACATGCATGCTTTTGGCATGCGTCCTCTATCTCTCTCTCCTCCAGAAATACCCCTACACTGTCATTACTGCTGTACAGCACTGCTAGAGGGTGTTTTGCTGCTGCTGTACAGACGGCTGTATGGAATCTCTGCTGGAGTACCTGCCACTGTACCTTCTCTGCATGCACCCAGATCTCTGCTTGCTTCTGCCACTATTAGCACTCTGCTGGCCACTTTCTGAGGTATTAAAAATCCAATAAATTGTGTGTGACAGCCATTGTTCAGGTGTTATGTCATCATCCTGCTCTTACTTCCACACCTACAGCTCTTTCCAAAAGGCCTTATGGTCCTTCCATGCCATTCTTAGCAGTTCTTGTTTGATTTTCAAAATTCAGTTTTTTTCTGCTTTACTAACTGCTTGTATAAGATGAGGTTTTCGCTGTATTTATTTATTTTCTGTATGCTGCTCTTGCTTCCTTACATCCTCTATCGAACTGACAGTTCACTGGAAAACTGTTTAAGGCTTTTCTATGGCCCCCTTCCTTCTTGTGTTTGCATTGTGGCATGGATGGTTTCCATTATCTCCCTGCAGTTATCATCTACACTACCTGCTGTACCCATGAAACCTGGTTTGGAGACGATCTTCTCGATTTCTGCTTTGAATTTTTCTGCATTCTTCTTGCTGCTAATGACTGCTTTTTGGGCTGCTGTTTTATTTGTCTTGCAGCTGATTCTCTAGTGCCCTTTTTGCCAGTTAAGTTCTATGAATATTAGGTCATGGTCTGAGGACAACTCATTTCATTTGTGGATTGAGAGGTTTGAAATCTTTTCTAAACAGTTGCTGAGATCATGACAGAGTCTACTAATCACAGAAATTGCACTTGCGTGCAATTGATAGCTTAAAAGATATATAAATGAATCTAAGTTAGATGCAATTTAAACTTACCTCATGTTTTAGTCGAAGCAAACAAAAGCATGGACTTATATGCTGATACACTTTTCCTTTTAATATTAAAGGAAGAAGATAAGATAATTTTATTTATGTCCAACAAAAGACCACAAAAGTAGGTCAAAGGAACTAAAATGTACATCCACTGTCAATACAAAGTGGGAGTGCCAAGTCATCTCCTAGAACACTGCTAAATGCAGAAAAATAATAATTTCTAAGGTCCGCTAGAGACTAGCCTCAACATGTCTAGCTAAATAAGATAGGTGCTGGTACAATAGAAGTGTTATAAATTGAAAAGATATGGAAAGATGTCAAGGAATACTAGAGCTGGCGGCCAAAGACAAGTGGGGAGATTAAGAGGTGGGCTTGTTGTTGGAGTTGTCAAGAACTGTGTAAGGGCTAATGAATTGGTAGATGATATCCTTTGGGGAGTAATAAGACTGGGGAACTTGGTTGTGTGATCCTAGGGGGTAGAAGAGTGGGGGAATTCCAACTCTCCTAACATTTGAGGTCGATGGGAAGAAACTCTTGATGGAAACCCGTGTACTTTGTTGAACTTGGCGAGTAGTATGTTGGTCAGGGGGAGCCCAACTTTGGGATCACCTAGAACTGGTCCATTTACTGGTATGGTGGTGTGTGGGTTGTGATTCATAATGACATGTCCTCATAGGTCTAGAAGAGGAAGTTGGTTAGCCTCTCGAGGGAGGGGGCTGAGAGTAGATGCAAGGTCTCATTGACCTATCACCTAAGGTATGGGTCCTTCGCTGTTGTTTGTTGCTCATCTGAAAAGGGGCTACTGGGGAATAAGAGTTGATCCTTTTGAGGGCCCCCAATTGAGGGGTGTCTTGTACAAGTTGAAATCTTCAACTGAAAACTCTCTAACGAAGAAAGCAAGGCAACACTGGTTGGGGTAGCAAAAGAAGGTGGAGAGGGAGCCTCTCAAATCTTGAAATAAACAATGGTATCTACCTTTGATCTCGTAATAAAGGGGGCATTGGAAAATGAGGTGTGTCTCCATCTCATGTAAGTGCAAAGTTACTAGATGGCGATTAATCTCCTAGAGTCCGTGAGACCCCACTCAAAATCGCCCTAGGAGATTCCTAAGGGCATGCATCCAATGTTGATTTTTATAAGGAGGGCAGAGAATAAGGCCACCCCTCAACACCAGAAAGTGCATCAGGTAAAAAGCCATCTTTGGGCCTAGACTCTCTGAAGGTGCTATCCAAGTGGTTTGGATGTATTGTCTGTAAATATCCTCCCAAATAGCTCGATTCAGCTCTTTCTTAGTTAGCACATCTAACGAGTACTTGAAGGTGGGTAGATGCTCTAGAGAGACGACCACCAACTAAAAAAATCAAGAAGTCTTAGACAACTAGCCATGGGGACGCTCAAAGGGGGCTGGTTGAGGTGACGGCCTCAGAAGAACAAAGTGCAATTTATGGACACTGATCCCTCTTGAATGTTGAGTCCCCAAAGATCTGAACTCTATGAAGAAAAGATACTAGATAGAAGATAACCTCAAGTCTAAAGGGATGGGTTTTGAACTCTGCTTGAATAATGTGGTGGGAGATAGTGCTCTTGCATTGGATGATGTATATGAGGAGGGTCTGGATCCTCTTTGTCCTAGCCCAATCGGTCTGGTGTAAACTTGGTCTTTAGATCTCTGAACCAGGGCCGTGGGTTTGACAAGGGAATCCAAGTAGTGCATCTTGCTTGAGATGTCTTGGAATTGGCTCCAGAAGCATTGTCTCTCCTGGAGGGCAAGGGATCCATATCCCTTGTCAAGCCATGGTTGGAGAGCCTAATGCATGCTGAAACATGGCCCCACGAACTGGACACCCAAGTATAGGTCACGGTGATCTCTATCTCTTTCCCTTGGAAGTAGAAATGGAAGGCAGAGAGAGAATTCTTCGATGCCTTGAAGATCATAACATTAGTTTTACTTGGAAAACATAATTTACCGTTGGCTTTAGCTAGTTATTAACATTATTAGAAGGTTAGGCAACTTGAATAATCTGTAATAGTAATAACAGATTAGGCGTGGTAATGTTTGATATCTTTAACATGTTTTCTTTTAAAGTAGTTTCAATATGTTTATTTTATCTAGTTAAATTTCATTTAGTGGTAAAATCTATGTGACTGGATCAGGTCTGCCAAGGTCCAGGATCACTGTTCCTGTGGATTGGATATGGATCTGGACTGGATACGGCAGGATCCAGCATGGATCTGACAGGGATACATCTCTGGTTTGGATCTGCTGGAGACCTGCTCGTGATCTGTATTCTGCTTGCCAGATAAGTTACACAGGCGTATCCTTCAGAAAAGGCAAATAAGAAAAATCATTAAAAATTTATATAATTGAAAAAAATGAAACAGAGTTCTGTATGTCTTAAGACCCTAATGTTTGCCTATAAAACAGTTCCTTCCCCTATTCTAAAACTCACAATTCTGAGAGTTACTAGTAGAGTGATCACTGATGAAACAATTATTTTAAAATTTGTATGTATGAAATGTTTACTTATAATGTCTTAAGGCTAATATTAATGGGAATTCTCTTTTTGGTTGTATTTTCGAAGTTATGAATAGTTTTGATTTTTGAAATCTGAATTTTCTATGTTCCCGGTTCATTTTTTTTGATGATATATGAAACAATTATTTTGAAATTTGTATGTATGCAATGTTTACTTATCATGTTTTAAGGCTAATATTAATGAGAATTCTCTTTTCGGTTGTATTTTCGAAGTTATGAATAGTTTTGATTTTTGAAATCTGAATTTTCTATGTTCCCGTTTCATTTTTTTTTTATGACACACACACTGTTTCCCTGAACCTGGATCCTAACTTTTCATAAAATCTGGTGGATCTGTATTTGGATCCACATCTGTTTCCATGCAACTTAGGCTGAAATTGATAGTGTGGATCTATTGTATTTATTTTTAAATTCGTCCTATCTTATTACAGGAATAGCAAACTTGAGTTTTAGAGGTCAAAATTTGACACATTTAATTTTGTCTTTCAGTACTTGAGAGAGTTGGTAGATGTAAGATCAAGGCTAACGGAAACTCAAGCATTGGCAGAATCAAGTGCAGTATCTGCTCAGTCAGCGGGATTACAGTGTTTTTCTTTGTTGGAAGAGCTAGATAAGAAGAATAAGCTACTAGAAGAGCAAGAAAGTCGAGTTACAACACTGGGCCGACAACTTGAAGAGCTGCAGCATGATCTTAGTTCAAGAGAGGTCTCTCAGAGAGAGTTGAAAGAAGAAATTGTGAGAATAGAACAAGAAATAAGCTTTGCAGTTACCAAAGCTGTTACCCATAAGGACTGTGAACTTCAAAAGGTTTTGAATGAAGTTTCTACAAAGAATTTCGAGAACCTTTCAAAACACCTGAGTACAAAAGATGAAGAGATTGCAAGGCTTAAAGAAGAGATCAAGATAATGTCTACACAGTGGAAACTTAAAACTCAAGATCTTGAAGCACAGGTTTGTATTCTTTTTTGTAGAAAATGCATCTATCACACACATACACACTGTTAAATTGTTGCTTTATTGCAGTTATATGATAAATGCATTTAGATCCATTTAGAATAATCTTAATGTAATGAAGCAACCCTAATTGAATCTAAATGCATCTATCCTACAACTAACTCTTCAGCCCCCTAATTTAATATTTAGTATGCTTACATCAATTATTAAATTAGGGGGCTGAATGGCTATTACTAGAGCATTCTCTTCTCCCTACAGATGCAAGAGTGGCCATCATGCCTTAGCCCCGATTTCTAGACAGTCAATATCTTAATACAAACACTTTGTCTTGCTGTGACCTCAGTAGCTAACTTAATTTGAAGGCTAAAAATTTTCCCAAGTGAAACTTAGTGGAGTCCTGGTTGAGGGTGGCTGTCCATCTCCTTTTCCAGAGGAAGGAAATGCTTGTAAGCTGGATTATCCTCCAAATTTTTGTTCCCTGCTGTCTGATCATCCAGATGTCCCTTTAAGACTGCTCCTTTCCAGTGGGGAATTCGAACAAAAGATCTGAGAATTCTGTTAAAACTTTGGGGCCTTGGGCCATCCTACATGATTGACTCTCTCCTCTTTCAGGCATACAATATATAGGAATTAGCCAAACTTGATCAATGAAGAGCTTTAACTGCCATGCCATAGTTAGGAGTCAACTACCCAAAAATGTGGGACTTAAAGGTGGTCCTTGTTTTCCAAATGTACTGCAGTCTTTTAATCCATCTATCCTCAATATCTTGTAAACCCATCTTCAAATTTTTATTGACCCTGTCCACTACCTGATATTTTGGTCTGGTTTTGTCATAGAGATTCCGAGTCCCGACGGCCCTTGTTTTCCAAATGTACTGGAGTCTTTTAATCTATCTATTGTCGATATCTTGTAATCCCATGTTCAAATTTCTATTGATCCTGTCTGCTACCTGATATTTTGGTTTGATTTTGTCATAAATATTCTTGGTGTCATAATATAAGAAGAGCTTTACCATATTTCCAATGCCAATTCTTCCAGATTGTTCCTTGAATGCCAAGCTCTATCTTAAAAAAAATAATTCTACAATTATTCTTCACAGCTCCAAGAAAGCATTCTTGTGCTGAACTGGAAGACAACGAGCTTTGTGATTCATTTCGATTGTAACCAATAGTGGATGTGAGCATCCTACAAATCAGTTGATGCATGAACACTGAAAATTGCTTGTTACCTGCATAGCTTGGGAGTAAACCAATCTGCCTTTGTTATGGAAAGGTTCAAATTGACCTCTCTGCAAAAATCGATTTCCAGGACCCCCATAGTTCTATCTTAGCTGTCAGGAGAGCCCCTATCAAGTCTACCAGATTCTCAAGGATAGGAAATCCTGATAATCTGAAATTAGTAGCTCTTCCAATCACGTCCCCATATGCCAAATGGTCTTTTGCTTCCTCTAATTACCTTATATATATACCCAGGGTCCTCTGATTCATCAACACTGTCTATTTATTTTGGGGGATAAATGGAGCACGGCGTAATATGTATGCTAAATTCTATTAATATTGATTAGTTTGTGATCCTTCCATGGATTTCTTATATGCAGCAAATAGTACTAAACATGTAATTTGTTGAACAGTTAGAGAAGCAACGGCGGGCTGATCAAGAGCTTCGGAAGAGGGTTCTCAAACTGGAATTCTGTCTACAGGAAACTCGTTCACAAACTCGGAAACTGCAGAGGGTATGGTTTAAGTTAATTCAGTTTTGGCTTTGCTTTTTTTGCTACCCATCAGGTTATTGGCTGGGTATTAATGCTTGGCAACCTAAAAGTTTGTGGATAAGAATTTTTTTATTGTGTGTCTGCAAAGTCATTAGAAAGGTAGAGCCAATGATTCCGTCTTTCTGCATTTTCAATGAAAATGAACTTCAGCAAAGTTTTGAGTTATGGCAACATGCAGAAGATAAACGTTATGACTGTTGTTTTCAGTTTAAGCCCTTCTTATCTTCTATTGATTGTCAAATTTCAAATGAGAGGATGAAAGGTTGCATTTAAGGGAGCTTGGTGCACTCTACAGTCTGGTATGGATGAGATGTGTCATGTTTGTGTGTAACACTACCGTAAAAAGGAAAATAATAAATAGCCAACCACTAATTACCACAATGTAAAAATATACATGTAACAATAAAATAAACTAGCAGAGATCTTGGTTTTGGAGTTCTAATACTACTTCTGATTTGCTAAGAGCTTGCCTTCGTTGCACATAAGGAAACAGGTTAACAGCCCAAGACCTAGAGACATCTGGCAGGAGTGGAAGTTTTCTCTCTTATGGACCACCAGTGGGTTATCTCAGGTGGCAAGGTTTTGTCTGCACACGATGATGTTGCTGCACATCGGGGTCTTGAGATTGTATCAATAGAGGCTAGGCTGGTAGACTTGAGAATTGCAGGTTTTTCTTGCTTTGTAAAAAAAACCTAGCAAAGATCCATCTTAACCCCTGATCATTTAAGCTGCCAGAGGTTTCTACCCCGGTTTCTTTTTGATCCCTCTTCACGCTTAATTTATTCAGGGTTAACATCTCATCCATACTAGGCTTTAGAGTGCACCTCACTTCTCTTGGTGCAACCAGTGTTGCAAAAGCTGTTTATTAATCAATGATTCACCAATTAATTGGTGAGTCACTCCCAAACCGAGAAATCACTTGAAACAAATGCCCAAAAATTGGCTAATTCAAAAAATCATGAGTTACTCATAAAACAAATATAGTGAGAGGTTTAAGTCTCAGTGTCTTTTTGATCACTCTCAGTGCTTGATAGATTTTAGATTAAGATGGATCTATGTTGGTTGTAACACTTTTTTTTTTTCTTTGGGGAAATGTTTCCTTGCCCTCCCACACTAAGTGGAGAATGAGGATGTTGGTACCTTGCTAGTGCCATTTTGTGGAATTTTGTACTCTTAATTGGGTTTCCAAATTGAGGGTAGTATTGATCGCCAATTGCAGTAGCGGCCTGTAACCTCCTAGGATTCGGTGGGAATGGATCCTATGACCTCCCTGAGCATTAAGCCTTAGCAGAAAGGGTCGAACTAACTGAGCTATACTTAGGGCTTCTAAATTTGAAGAACACAGGGGGTGAGCTTTGGTCCACTTATTTTCCTTTCTAGGGAAAAAATCGTTATATTTTTATTTCAATAAGAAACTTTAATATTACATTTAGTAGTACATGCTCGAGGCACATATGCATGAACTTTTTTGTTCAATAAAACATAATCAACAAAGGCCTAGGGCCTCCAACCTAAGCAATTGCAAAATATGACAAGGATACTAAGAAGGGACAGAGGCCTTGCCCCCAATCATGTCTTTCTTACCCTTCTTTCTTTAACCTTTCTCCATCTAGACATATTGTTTCCCCTTGGAGAGGGTTCCAAAGGTATTATTTGAAGAGCAATATTTTGATTTCCTAGGTTCAAAAGGTTGGAATTTGAGTTACCAGATTCATGAGGTCTCTTTATTCCCCTAGAGGGGCTTCATTTACAACACCAACCTTTGGGGGGAGAGTTTATTATGCCACATGAAATTTTGGACAAGCATTGATATCCGATGCTGGGTTTGTTATTTGCTTATTTTCTGTATGCCGATCCTCCACATTGTCCAAATACTATTGCTTTGGTGTGTGCCAACCATTTGTTTTTGGTTTGGGACCACTTTTCCCTTTTTGGTGAGCTTGAGCTTGAGGGTAGGAGTCTTGAAGATGTCCTATTTGTTGACAAATCAAACACCAGAAGGCTATGTTCTCATAATCTATCTTTCCTTTTTAGGATTATCGTGTTTGATAAACCCTCGCTAATGTCAAGTTCAATACATATTTGTGCATATGTCAAATTTAACTTGATCTATATCAGCTTTTATGAATTATCCAATGCATTCCCAATGTTTTAAAAAACTGTCAAATTACCCAATGCATTCCCAATACTTTAAAAAACTGTCAAATGTCAAATGTGAATGGGAAAATTTGGGAGGTGTCCCCAAATTGGCATTTTGTGACAGACATGGAGACATGGAGGTAGGGTTGAATTCTTGAAACCAAGGAGTAACAAATAACCCACTTTACCCTAGAACTAGGGTCCCTCAATTTTTTTTTGATAGTCCTCAAGATTTGTGAAATGAACAACAAAAAACTTTTCAGCATAAGTATACCTTGCAGTCTTTTGTCCAAGTAGAGTAAATCCATTGATAAAGATCTATTGTAGGAGGCTAGAATCCATTGCATCGGCCTATTATTGCATTTGATTCGTAGATGAGAGAAGATCAACGACTTTCTGCTCCGATACTTCTAGTATTGGAACCTCATCAGATGTTTCTACAATATTAGCACCAGTAGATGGGTTGATACATCTGTACATGCATTGTTGTTGGCCATGTTTTGTATAGGAGCTGGGCTTTGAGGAGGGATACCTTTTCCCCCTTCACCTCCAAGAAGTTGTAATACCAAGGAGATCATTGAACCTTTACCAATTCCATATTTAGAAAGTAAAAAGAGGTCATCCAATTGCTTACCAACGTGGAGAAGTGTTGCTGAACCACATAGATCCTCACTTTTATTTCCAGTTTTTGCTTTGTGGGTTTAATGAGGCTTTGTGGGTTTAATGAGGTTGGATGATTTTACCTGTAATGTGATGGGCTTCTCCTCAATAGATATCACTAAGATTTGAAAAGTTCCCCATGGCCACCAACCTAAGCATATAAGCCATCATCCCTACTGTGAACATAGATAGTTTTTTTTTTTATAGATAATGGAGAGTATGATCCCCTTCTATGTGGTCGTCGTGCTACATACCACCTCTGCCTCTACAACCACCTCGACCTTCGACATTGTCACCATTGTTGCAATTTTGACCTTGAATGGAACCTCCTTTCGTTCTTGAAACATCTAGAGCCTTGGAGCTTCCATCAATCACAAACTTGTCGTTGGTAAGGTTTGTGAAGCCATCACCTGTCATCACATTATGCCCTTCCACATACCCCTTTCTTTTTCCACTAGCCATGGTTCAAAACCCTACCTTTGAGATTTTCTCTATAAGCACAAGAGCCCCACAAAGCTTCGAAAAATCCTTGTGCAATGAGACTGTAAGAACAAGCTTGTAGAGATCGTCTTTTGGAAGCTCGATAGCAATGTTGAAAGTTGCCCCTAGTTGCAAGAATGATTGGGCCTTCAAGCAATGAGAAACATTGGTAGGGTTTGCATCAACATTGATCCTTGAATTCCACTCATTGGCAACAACCCTTGTTCACTCTTTCATGCTCGGAGACACAACAAGGCACTTGGCCCCCATGATAGGGTTGGCTAGGAGGGGAAGAAGCGATTTCAACAACAAAGAAATGACCCACTTCTTGTTGTTGATGATTGCAACTTCATGAGACATCCTCCAGATCGTTCTCCTTTGGATTGAGTTGAGACATATGTGAGAGAGCCCATGTGATGGGTGTGTCATACTCCTCTGGATTGAGTTGAGATGTCTCTAGTCGTGCTCCTCTGGACTGAGTTGAGATGACTTGAGATGGTCTCTGTTAGACTCCTATGGACTTAGTTGAGTCGACTTGAGATGGTTCTCCAGATGGTACTACTATGGACTTAGTTGAGTTAATTTGTTGAGAGTGACGTCCTTGTGGGTGAGTACAGGTGGACGTGTCCTTAGTGGTTGAGCACTAGAGGATGTGTGGATCCCTTGCTATATTGTCTAAGAGTAAGATCTATTGTGTAACCCTAATTGTGTAAAGGGTATAGGTCGGCCCCCCATGTAAAGATAATTAATATTTGTGTAAAGATTAATTATATCATTGAGTTATAGAAGTCGGCCCTATTGTGCCAATAGACACACCTATTGCTGTGTTAAGTCTTGTATAAATAAGAGAGTAAATCCCCATTGTGGATTACTCACACACACTTCATTGTAACATTCTCTCAAGCCAAGTGTACAGCTGAATTGCGCACTTCTCTTAGGTGCAAGTTTCTAGGTCAAAGAAGCACCCTCTTGTGTGCTCTAGGGTTTATGGTGTGGGGGATCTTCTCTTGACTCTATAGCAAAGGATTGCTGGGTTTTTCCCTTGATTGAGAAGGGTTTTCCCAAGATAAACTCTTGTGTTCTTGTGTATGGTTATTCTTCTTGTGATCTTGGTTACTGCAACACTTGTGTATGGTATTCCTGCATTGTTTATGGTTCAAGTACATGCTAAATTGAAATAAACCACATGTGCATGAGCTAAGCATTAAAATTAAACACTTGTTTTCACGAAATCCTTGTTGTAAAAATCCTCAAGAGCCTTTAGAACCAACTGAACTAGATCATTGGCACTCTCCAATGTTGATGGTAGCTCAACCCTGAGTGATGTAATGTATTTTCCGTGCTCCACAATGAATTTCAAGAGATCCTTTCTATCCATCTTTTAGCTTTGATTTACTTATGTGTGCATCGATCACGAGATCATTCAATATAATCCCTTTGGGTGCAACCACATGTTCGACCACTACCTCAAGTTGATTCCATGGCTCCAAAAAAAGCCCTCATGGAAATTGAACCTTGCCTAGTGGTGAAAATAACCCTTGCTCCTCACCATTGGATCCAACCGTTTTGGACATTGGTTATAAGTTGTAACGCTTATACCGTTCTATAGGTCAGATAAATCATTATGGGGTAGTGTTAGATTGCATACATATGTTGAAAGAAACATTGGTATGAATTCATCCGAGTAGTGTTAGATTGCATACATATGTTGAGAGAAACATTGGTATGAATTCATCCATCTTTTGAAATTCAGAATGTAAGTTGTGTGTTTTGCTCCCAGGCTTCCTCATACAACAATGTCTTCATAGTTTTACTATACTAGGATTGTGCACTTCAGTTTGAGCTCCTTCATATCTCATGAGAATGGTTTGATGCATGCATTTCTATGTTTCATTATTGCTACATGTCAATTGCGTGTTGTTCTTTTTATCCCTATTTTCTCTTCAACACATAGAAGTGTAGGGAATCACCTTTTCCAATATGGGACAAGTTTAAATGCCATAGGAAACATAAAGACATAAAAAATGCTCATAGAAGAGATTCATAACTCTAAGAAAATAAGTTGGATATGATTTAAATGAAGGATGTAAAATTTCATGATAGTTTTGTCCAAACAAAATTTAATATCCTAATGAAGGTTTTCCCTATTAAGCTTGTTTGTTCCTGGTGTAGTAGATGGGCATATGGGATCCACATTTGATAGGAGAGAGAACATTAGGATTAAATCAAAGAGGCTAGTTTCAGTAGAGGCTCACATAAATTCTATGCTATTTAATTCCCTCTATTAGTCATAAGCTTGCATTTCAATCCTAGCTAAGTGACACAACTATATGCTAACTTATTGCCTCCTATTAACAAAATGGTTGATTGGTTGTGGGTGAGTATGCTTGCTTTGCCTAGCCTTTACATCTTCTCCTTTCTGCAACTTTATAGTACCCATTTCCCAAGTTGTTGGACCCAAATTTATGCCCATGGTATGGCACTGTGTTGTGGTCTTATATGGAGCACCAACCTTGTTTGTCAAGGCCACCCCAAAATTGAACTCTTCTTTTGGTAGTTCTCTGCAAGCTTTCCAACCTTGTAAATTTCTAGATCCTATACTTTGATTAGTATATTGGTTTCATATAGCTTGCTAATTTTCTTGCACCAACAATCATGACTATTATCTTCTTTTCTATTGTGTTGAAGAATCAACAACGAATACACTCAAACATGCATCAAGCAAGGGACACTAGGAGTTTACACTCAAGAAACCCCCTAATGGGAAAGTTCTATTCAATTAATCCATTCTTGTGTATATTTTAATTGTATAATTGGTCCCTTTATATAACTTTAGGTGACCATAATAGCTATGTCATAATTAGATATATAGTTCAGCCATATGCATAACTATCTCCCATAATCTTTCCATGAATCTCTCAATTGATCTTCATCCCTAACTTCTCCTATTTCTTATCATTTTTGATTCTTACATAGACTTCTATACTTGGTCTACATCATTACAAAGCCATCATATAATTTAGACTTTATTCATGATTTACAAGGAGTTGATCTTTCATACCCCCCCTTAATAAATACTTGTGATCTCAATATGTAATCATCATCCTCCGTGTCTTCAATTATCTTTTGAATTGGTCCAATTTTCATCTTCATCTTCTATGCTCTTTATCTTCAATTTTTGTCTTTTGCAATCTTCATCTTTAGGTCTTCTTCAGTTTTCATCTTGTACCTACAAAATATAAACATTGTGCTTGTTGAAATCCATAGAAAAAAGTCACCATCCACTGGAATATATCAGTTGTTGTATCCGTTGGTTCTCTAATTCGTATATGGTTCAACAACAATTCATCAGTCACAATATTTTCACTCCCTTTGCATCATCATCAATTATCATCCTAATTTTTCATTGGCTTACTCGTAACCACACTATGTTATTTTGGATTACCCTCAACCATTAATCCTTTGTGTTTTTGTGGATTACCTTCAACCATTACATCGTTTGAGTTTTACATTGGTTTACCTTTAACCAATATAATTCTCAAGTGGTTTCGGCTTACCATGAGCCATACATTACACCAAGTGGTTTCTAGTTGATCACAAACCTTCATTTATCATGACAAGTGGTTTTTGGTTTATCATGAACCATTCTACATTCAAATTATGGGGGTATAATTGCCTCATGAGGGTTTACATCAACATTTGACATAGGTACATACAATTTCAAAATTTCATTTCAAGCTAATCTAGTCTTTATACAGACATAGAACCATGACCATATTATTTTCATCATCAAAAAGCACTATCAAGGAGGACTTTAATATTTTTGGAATGCATACTTAATCTTCTTGAATCTATTGCAACACAATATTTCTTTATTCTTACCTTGCTTTTTCTTCTTTACTCTTCATTCAGTTCAGTCTAACTCATTCTCTTTTCTCCTTTGTTGCTCCATTTTTCTTTCTTTGCTGTGTCAAACTTTCTTCCTTGTCCTTTTCTTTTTTCTCTTGCCTCTTGCTCCTTTTGTTCGTGCCTAGGAGTCCATCTTCTTTCTTCACTTTCCAAAATTTCGTTTTCTATCTTGCTTTTGCTACATCATCTTTGTCAAATTTTGCTTC
>ML858014.1:16295-26574 GCA_009831015.1 Picea engelmannii
GATCCATCCACATAGTGGAAAAGGGTCGTAGCAGAATCTGGAATGAATAATACCACTATAGAATATGTAGACTGAACGCTGGTAACTAGCTCCTGATGCGGGACATTGATGTTCTCTACAGAAGATGGAGTAGAGTCATCAAATAAAATATGAAAGTGGTTGTCATCCCAGAAATGACAACTATCCATATACCAATCATCACAATCTGCCTCAAAATCATACCAAGCATATATTTCTCGATTATATTCATCCCTGAGGCCCTCCATAAGAAATCTCTCTTGCATGTTATTCAATGAATCTTGAATACTACAAAAACTATCATTGAGGTCGTCTGTGAGGCTGTCTGTGAGGCCATGTACAAATGCATCCAATCTGTCATATAATGTGTGAAACAATTGGGCTTTGAATGATTCAAGAATTTCTTTCAAGTTTTGAGAAGAAATAGCCATCTGAGCATCCTATGAACTCACCCAATAAGTTACGACAGAAAATCGTGGCTTTTTTCTGGAAAACCCCTAAAAAACTGTTGAAGTTAAAATGCTCATAACTTCACTTCCCAGACTCTGTTTTGGGGGATTTTTTTTTTGAAATTGGGTGAAATTGCAAGAGGAACTCAGATCTGTAATTTATTTAGGCAAATTCAGCCTCCAAATGCTACAGATATAAAAAAATTCTCGCCGCCGTCCGCGGAAAAAATCCTGAAAATTTGCAGATTTTAAAACTTCAATATCTTGACTTCCCGGACTCCGTTTCGGACGATTTTTTTTTCAAATTGGGTGTTTTTCTGAGAAGAACTCAGATCTACAACCCTTTTCTGCAAATTTTTCACAGAAATGTACTAAAAACTTCGAGAATGTCGCGGCCCTCTTTTTTCTGCTCCGAAAAAAAAATCTGCAAAAATATAAAATATTTGCCCACAATGTCTGCCCAAGGAAAGTGCTTTGATACCACTTCTTAAGAACCAAATACCTAAATACAAAAGCACCACAACAGATATAGAAGAACAATATAGAAAAACACAACTTTGTTATATCAAACCCTTGAGGTAGGGCAACACCATACAATGGATCCTATTATGGAAGGGATTCTCTCCTGTTCACTTGCCTCTTCGAGGGGGCATCCTCCTATTGAGCTACCGCTCCAAATACAATATTTCTCTTTATATCTCATTACATTGATTGAACCCCTTTATATAGTGCTACCATCACCTAAGAACATTCTAGAGGAGGAATCCTCTAGAAGTAGAACCTTCTAAGAAGTCCTCTTACATTTATTATATCTAATTACCCATTTATTATATCTAACTACCATAGTGGGTCTTATTTACTAATATAGTGGACCTAGTCCACCTTACATTGAATGACCTCCACTATTATCACTATGGGCCCTCTGGGCCCCCCCACTACCTCTCTAGCTACCTTACAGACAAACATGAATTTCATATTGGATCACAAAGAGGGGGTTATCCTACTCTAATAACTCCTGAGAGAGTAGAGGAATAAGGACGAAGATGGTATGGATCTCGACTCGACAAACCAGAGTGCGATTTAGTGGAGAAGAGATTATGAGAGTCCATTGTTGGGGAGGATCTGGACTCAACATCCTTTAAGAGTCATTCAATATAGCTAATTCCCAGCCCTAAATCGGGAAGCATAGAAACCAGTCACGCCCATATCACGACTAGAAGTATGCCTCACTACCCTCGACGTCTCACAAGCAGTATTAGTAGCAGAGCCTAAAACAAGAAAGGAGGGATTATAAGAAAAGGACTTACCTCGAGAATGGAAATGAGTTGTACTCTTTAACCACAAATCCTTGAGCTTGGACCATTGTTGACTCAAAAGGTCCAAGTCACCACCTAATCGGTCCTAGAGAGAAGGAACATCCATGCCTCAAACTCACCCTCCCCCAAAGGAATATTAACATCTCCAATCATAATCTTAGACTGATATGGATGAGAGTTCTAAGATGTCCCATGAGCACTTCTCTTGTCCACTTCCATATGAGGTGGGAGAGAGGTATGCGCATCCTTTTTTCCCGCGAATTGTAGAGGTACAAGACTTGAGTATCCACTAGTCCTCCTGACATTCCCCACAAATTTCTTATGGAAATTAAGTTTGCAGTCTGTAATAACATGTTCAACTCGACGACATCAAGCACACTTGAATGATACATTGGCATAGTCAAGTAAATGAGAAAAATACCCCTCTCCAAATACCAGGTCCATAGATTCATATAGCCCTTGACAGGGATGCAACTCAATAAGGATCCTATCCATAGACCCATGTGGATTGTTCTTACAGCCATCATCAGTTATGATAAAAGTCCCCCAAACCTCCCCAATGGATTTGAAGCCTGATACAGACCAGAACTCCAGCGGGAGATTGGGAAGTTTGATCCATGTAGCAACCATGGTCAAATTCTCCTCTCGTGCATCAAATAGTGGGTGCCACGACTTATATTGAGAAGAAACTTGTCTTAATACCATTGATTGCCCAAAATCTCCAAGCATCATCCTTTGGTCTAAATATAAAGCTGATCCAGCCTCTATATAGAAGAATATCCAATAATTGAACCCTATTTGATATGCATCCATGAAGATAAAGACTTCTTCACCACCCTTCTCCCACAAAATTTGCCAACAAGGGTTTGACCCTCCATATCTACAATCTAGCTCACTCATAAGTCCTTACTAATAACTAAAGAGATCCCTCCTCCTTGTGACTTGACAGTTCTCCTTCACTTACATACAGAACCCTTTTGTCCCATCGAATAATCACCACCCCAGAGTTATACTAACCCCATTCTACTCTAAAAAACCCAAAGAATGGATGTTCATCTGATATATTACTAGACGAAAAACTAGTAGCTATTGGATTTGTTAGAATCGGATCAGAGTCACGAAGATGACCACATTCCTTACCACCCAAAGCCTTGTTACTTGCATTCTGAGTGCATTCACTCCCCCAACCAACATTAAGTGATGAATTATGAGACATATCTCTTGGGATACTAGCCTATGTGTGTGATCTGATAGAGACAGATCCAAAGTGCTTGAGAGAAAAGCCAGTATTTACCTCTTCCTCCATAATGTTGACATGCACAAGGTACAAAGACAAAGAAGAATGTACTTTAGTATTAAAAAATATACAATCCTCATAGAGAGAATCCTCTGAATAATCCACCAATTGAACATCCTATTCCACAGTGATGTGTCAGATGTGACCCACCAGCTGTTAATCTACTTGACATATTGACATATATTAGGATGTTGAAGAAAATGTTGTTTGAAAGGGTAATTAAGTGGTCCTAGGGCTTCTTATCACCGTCTCAAATGTCAAACTATCAATCAGTGACCTTTATCCATCAATCAAAGCCAGACAATAGAAGAAAATGTCAAAAGGAACCTCGCTTCACAAGTTCGTTGTGCAAGTTCTGGAAACAATTGTTTTTGTAGTCAACTTCAAACTAAGTTTCTGACCAAATGGAAAGGAATATTTTAAAATGAAAATTTTCAAGCATGAGCCCGTTCAAAAAAACCTCTCTCAGTTTCTTCACAGGTGTCACGGTTTGGAAGATTTGAATGAATATTTACAACATATTTTTCAGATTTAAACATTTAATGATTTCTTGTTTTGGTCATTATCTTTGGGCGTGGATCCTGATATGCCAGAGAGGAATTTTAGAAAACTGAAAGAGGTTTTTCTCAAGAACAAGCTCATATACAAAAACCTCTCTTAGTTTTGTAACATGTATCATAAATCGAGAGATATGATGTTATCTTTGACCCCTATTTTCCAGCAAATTGATTCCTATTTCCTAGCAAGCAGTTCTAAACATATTGTTATCCTAATGTAACTAAGTCTATTCTTTTCTATATATATTTATAATTTTGATTGACTAGAGGAGTTGGACGAAACATAGAGGACATTTCTCCTGAGTATTTTTTAATCTTTTTGGATTTTAATGGAATATTAGTGTAGAAGTACAATGCTATTCATACCAGAGATTCTTGTAGTGGTGATCTGAAGTGTGTGTTTCTCTATTATGTATGTATTTCCTGTTTTCTTTTATCATTTCATCTGCAACCTTTATATACTTAAATTGGAAAGCTAATGGTATGGAATTCATCCGATATCAATGCTTTATATTCAAGCAATTTAAGTATTGTTATCTCTTCTTAACTCAATTAGAATTCATTCCAGCCGATGCTATGAATGTAGTTATTTGTTTTCTCTTTCTTCCATTATACAACAACAATATTTTGAACTGAAATATTATCACCTATCTAGCCTCTACTTCCTTGATAGTTCTACCCACCAGTCACTAATAGTTCCATTTGCTTCAAAGCTGACTCCATGCCCAATGGATTTCTCTCTCTGCTCTTCCACCGCATCTTAAAACCTTATTTCTATACCAGATTTGGCCACTGAGCCTAATTTACATTGAGAGAGCCCTCTCTCGTTTGGAAAGGCTAGATTCCAAGCCCAAAATGGTCTGTGGTTACTTATGTGGTTTCCTTCCCACGGACAAGGGAAATTATAGAGTGATAACATTTTTGCGTCGTTGTCAGGGAGCAAAGGTGAAATCTTCCCTGGGATAAAACGACAAAGATTAGATTTGACTTCTGATTGTGAACAAAGGTCAAACACAAAGAAGGATGTACCATTCACTTGGTGAATCCAATCATGCTTCAATTATATTCAAAGACTCCACTGGGGGACGAGATCCATTGACAGAGACATGGGAGGACATCATGGGAAAACTAGGTATCAAAGCTTTAATTTTTTCCAAGAGATCTTATTCGTTTTCATCAGTTACCTCTTGTCCTTTCCTGAACTTGTTAAGAGAATTTGTGTTTACATGTTGAATCCTAATGATGACCATAAATCTACATTTGTATATCCATCTTCTAAAGTTGTAAATACATCTCATGTTCCTTGCATAATTGATCCTAACCAATAGCTTTCATTCGAATTATATGATGTACATGATCAATGTGATAAGCCTCAAGATACCCAAGAAAATATCATATCTTCTATTCTTAAGCCTCAAAACTCTAATATCAAATAGAGATACAGACCACTCCAGTTACCTCATATCCTAGATGATTTTCCTCCAAAGCACTATAAATACCTACCTCTATTTGATGGAGAAGTTGATAACCCTACAGTTGAGAAACATATCCATGTTTTTGAGCATTTTGCAAATTTTTTTGAAATTGAGCATGATGATGTTTGTATGAGATCCTTTGTCCAATCATTGCAAGGAGATGCTAAACAATGGTTTAGACACTTACTACCCAAGATCATCAACTCATGGGAAGAATTGAAAGATGTTTTTCTAAAGTTTTGGGGTGAGAGGAATTCCTTGGATCAATACCTTTCTGAGTTCAGTGCCATAAAAAGACAGAGCAATGAAACAATCTTTATGTTTAGTAGGAGGTTTTCTAATTTGTACTACATGATGCCTAAAAGGATCCAACCTTCAGAAGTTGCTGCTATGTTGTGTTATGCAACAACCTTCCATCAAGACTTATCTTTTCTTTTGATGGAGAGGAGGTATGCTACCTTGCAACAAATGTTTAATGATGCACAAAAAGTGGAAGATAACCTTCAAGCTTATGGGAAGATTTCAGAACAAATTTGAAATGAGGAGTTGGATGTTGTAGAACATGAGAGTGACCATGAACAAAAAGTAAACGATCTGAATTTTGAGCAGAGGGTTAATAAAATCATGCATTTTCTTGAAGTTTTTAATGTTGATGTAATTGCAGAGGATAATGAACAATTTTATGATCCATAAGTTGTTGTCCCAAAACATTTTGTTGTTGATTTGAATTTTAAGTCTTTTCATCATGAGCAAAATGTTGATTTTGCCATGATTGTTTTCGAAATTTTCAATGAAAAATGTCATGATAGTGAACTTGCAAATCAACTTGTTGTAGAGTAAGTTGTTGTCCCAATGTTCTTGATTGATGACATTGCAAATTTATTTGATGTGCCTAAGTATGATGAGTATGATAATGATTAAGCAGTTAATTACGACGTTGATTTATTAGAACAACCAGATGCATGTTCTCTATTAGAAAATGGTCCTTCTCGACAGTTTAAGGAAAACATTTAGCCTGCGTTTGACAATTATGCTATTGAATATGAAGAAAATAGTGAGTTGGTTGAAGGTAACCCTCTGCCCTTGTGTTTTGCTTCATTTGAGTTGTTGAAAAAATATTTCAAAGTCATTAACAAAACATAGGAGTGCAAACCGATGCAAAATCACCATAATTTACTAGAGCAAGCTCACAACAACATAAATTGGCAGCAGCCTTCTCAAGTTCTTCACGACCCTGTCGTTGACTATATGGAAGAGTTTAGCAATCACAATTTGCAACCATTAAATAAACCTAAGTCTGAAAATGAAAATGATGATGAGTTGGTGTTCAAATCAACATTGTTTTCTCATCCACCAGAGGTTTCACTGCAAACGTTTTATGCAAATTTTCATCCCTTCTATGACAACCATCAATTGGAATTGTATAAAAGCAAGAATGTAATTGAAGAGTTGATACAAGATGATTGCTTTCTGCATTGTCTTGAGGATACTTTTGCAGTGTTTTTGGAGTCAGTAACTGAGCTCAAACTTTTAGGTTTTTCAGTTTTTGTCAATATTGAGTTTGACTACAAGTTTTTATTTGAGTTGTTTTTAAGCAAGTATTGCATTTTGTTCATGAACAAAGATATGCAAGAAAATCAAATAGTGGATAAAGGGCTTATATGTTTGCACTTGATATTTGAATTCACTTGATTAACAACTCATGAATCAATTAGAGTGGGTAGGTGTGTGAATAAGCTCAACACTCTGAGCATATTTGTCAGTAATGAGTTTTCTTTTCAGTTTTTAGTTTGCAACATTGTTTTCATATTCCACTGTACAGTTTGAACAGTGGGTTTGATTTCAGTTGGAGAAGGACACAAGTCAGTTTTCAAGTTGAGAACATCCCAATGTATGAAGGCACCTAGTCAATGGGTTCTTTGTTGCCTCACAGGAAGGAAACCATCCCCATTGGAGCTGATGTTAGTGTCCTATAATTTGCTCAAGGGTCAAAGTATGAATCGAGTGTTTGACATATATTAGGATGTTGAAGAAATTTTTGTTTGAAAGGGTAATGAAGTGGTCCTAGGGATGCTTATCATCATATCAAGTTTCAAACTATCAATCAATGACCTTCATCCATCAATCAAAGCCAAACAACAGAAGAACATGTCAAAAGGAACCTTGCTCTACAAGTTCGTTATGCAAGTTCTGGAAATGACTGTTTTTGCAGTTAAGTTCAAACTCAGTTTCTGACCAAATGGAAAACAATATTTGAAAATGGAAAGAGGTGTTTTTCAAGCACGCTCCCATTCACAAAAACCTCTCTTAGTTTCTTCATAGGTGTCACGGTTTGGAATATTCGAATGAATTTTAACAACCTATTTTTCATATTTAATTATTTAATGTTTTCATGTTTTAGTCATTATATTTGGGTGCGGATCCCAAGATGTTGGAGAAGAATTTTAGAAAAATGAAAGAAGTTTTCTCAAGAATGGGTTCATATACAAAAACCTCTCTCCATTTTGTAACATCTATCATTATTCAGGAGATATGATGTGATCTTTGACCCCCATTTTCCAGCAAATTGATTACTATTTCTTAGCAGGCAACTCTAAACGTGTTGTTATTCTAATGTAACTAAGTCTATCTTTGGGGTTGTTATCCCCTATCCTAGGTATAACTAAGGAGATTATGTCTCGAGGCCCACAGGTCCAAGACATGGAGTACCGAGAGCCATATGAATTGCGCTTGGCCCTGGAGGGCCCATCTTTTCTTCAGTGTGTCCTATCTATCAACAACAACAACAACATCCATCCCACCGTCCTGATTCTGAAGTCGTAGTGGGTCTCGCTCTATGAGGTAATGAGTTTGAGTATCATGGTACCTGTCACTCTGATTTTCGAAGCATTTGAATATGCACACTAAACTCTCTTTTGTTTCGTGACGTTTGCTTGGAAATTATGCTCTTTAACATGTCCATACCTGGGGGGGATGACACGGTGCCCTAGTAAGTTGATTCCCTTAGGGATGAGTTGCCACTAGGTGGGTCTATGAAAGGTCATCATCCATTCCTTCCATACTTACATCTTTTCACCGTATTCCCTCTCATCTTTCCCCTACCTTGGTTCGAACATTGGGTTTGTCAAGCTAGTAAGGGTTGTACCTTGCCTTGTGGGAAGAAGGGGCTAAAGGCTGAGAGGGTAAAAGTAGCTGGAAAAAGTTAAAAGACAAAATAAACCTTGAGATGCTTTGCCTAGGGATTCCCGAGAAAGCAATAAATGGCTTCTTGGCAAGAAAAGGGGACCCGTAAAATAAAATAAAACTCAAGATCTAGTTGGTGGATAGGAGGTCTCATCATGAGCCAACCTATTAGGTCCATGGGCATGTAGTGGTATGACACTACCATCCATCTGGTCACCAAACCAGGGTAGTGGATCTTGGTGGCATAGCCAAGAAAAAAAGGCTTTCATCACAAGCCAACCTTCTCATTTCTGTGAAGTGCTAGTGGGTAACGTTGTCATCACTGGTCACCACGCAAGGACAATGTCCTCCAGCTATTCTCTTGAAAATAAAAAGTAATAAGACAAAGAATAAAAGGAATTAAATGAGATAGGAAACAATGGAAATCCATGACAAGGTGCAACTTGCCCTCTACAGAAGCACCCACAGGTAAGACCTACATTTCCCTGTTATCACCGCACCCTTTGCCCAAATATTCCTTACACCATCTCATACACTTACATGACCAAGATTGGTCTTCACCTAGGAAACACCCCAAACTTGAGGAGGATTATCCCAATAGTACATCTTGAGACCCTCTCCAAACCTAGCTTATTAAATTGCATAACGTCTTTGAGCATTTTTCTGGGTAAAGGGGGGTTTGATGCACATGTTTGGGTAATTTGATTATTAGACGTGATTGACATTGCTATGATCCCTGTGACCTATGAGCCCATGGAGGGCATACTTGTTGTTGTTGCGGGACCATGCCTGACTGACAGGTACATATGGGGAGATGATTAGCTTGGACCTCCATGGGGCTAAAATCCCACCAAATGGATGTTGTGACCCAGTTAGGGGCAGAAGGAAACTAAAGGCTTGCACCAAAGAAAAAGAAGGGAGTTCCACTAGAGACACTTTGGCAGGCCTGGACCTAGGGGAATCTTTCTCTCCTCCCTGAAAGTTGGCCTTGGGAGGCATATGGCATCACCCTTGTGGCCCTAGACGTCACCCATCGTCAGATGGACATGATGGAGGCAGTTGTTTGCCAGGTGGCACGTGCGACATCATCCGGAGGCCTTGGAAGGCCTAACATTTTTCTCATGGAGCCTGACATCCCACTTCTGAGGCTCAATGTCACCCTAGGAGGGCATGACATCACCTCTACTTCACATTTTAGGGTTTAATTCTTTAAATTGATGTAAAAACTATATTTTTGATGTAATTTGGTCATGTCGACCTTTTTTGACGTAAATTGTAATTAAAGGTCACAATCATTGTATAAATAGGAGATAAATCTCTTATGTTTTTCATCATCTTTCACACACACAAGTGTGAGGTCTGAAATTCGACCCTCTTTAAGGGTATTTGGCTGAAATTAAGTGGTGCACAACTTCTTGGAGAGGCTATTCTTGGTGTATTTTGGCATTTTCATGATGGAAAGTCTTCAACTAAGGTTTTGTTGCTAGATTATTCTTGATGAAGTAAGTAAATCTGCAATTCTTCATTTTTTTGGAATGGTTATGTTAAATTTACTTGTTCATTTCTAGGATTATGAAATTGCTAATTTGAAACCTTAGGGGAGAAGCATATGTTATTATCCTTATAATTTTCCACCTACTTGGATTTGCTAGAAAATATCTCTTTTGAAGAATACACTAGAGCCCTACCTTTGTAGCACTCTAGTAGCATTGGTTCATTAGCTTCATATATTTTATTGCAAAGCTTGATCTAAGGAAGAAGGAGATCGCTAGGGCTTAAGGTTACTTACTTCCTAGCATTTTTTTTCCTTCCAGAGTTTAGATATTGAGGCCTTAGGTTACTAACACCTCAATCATCTCACCATCCCTTTAGATTACCTATTATCATTTGTTTTTTCCTCTAAGACTTGTTGTTGTTAACCTTGACTCCATTACCCTAAAAGGCACTAGTCCACTCCTTACAAGTGATTGATTGACCAAATGAT
>WSFP011400370.1:0-26573 GCA_009831015.1 Picea engelmannii
CCTTACTTGTGTCATTATTTTCTGTTTTAAGTTTTAAAGTTGTTTTATCAATATCTGACCTGAATGTCTGAAGTAACAAACTTATTAAAAACCCTTTTATAAAAAATATAAAAATCAATCACCCATGACAGTCCCAAACGGAACACAACCAAACATAGAACCCGGTTTACAAGATCAAACTAGTATTGCATTGAATCTGTTTAACACTATCTTACAAACTGCAACAAATCGAGCCGAGTTAGAGCGATCGTGGGCAGCGATAGAACGCGACATAACTATCCAGGAACAAAGGGAAGAAAGACAGAGACAGTTGAGAAACTGAATCTGATCTAGTTTTCTTTGTTTCTTAGTTTTAAAAGCATTATCATATTTGGATGCCTAGACTGTGTGTTTTATAGCCTTAAAACACAAACTCTGGAACAACAATCCTACAGAAGTCCAATGGAAAGTATAAGCAGTGCCATGATCAACATTGAGTGCCACATAAGTTGCAGGTGGGTGACAAAGTTTGGTTGCACTTGCAGAAAGAATGCTTTATAGGACCCCATCGGAAGCTTTGCCCACTCCATTATGGGTCGTACACGATCACCAAGGCCGTGGGGGATAATTCTTTTGAGCTCAACATTCCTCCTTTCCTTGGCCTGCACCCAGTGTTCAACATGGATCTCCTTCGCCCTTATTTCCCACCATTAGTGGACACCTCAGACGTAGAAGAGTAGATGACACCAACAGAGCTCAACCCCAACTTCATACAAAAGGCATCCAGTGATCATATTGTGGACACACAAATCAAGGGCACTCGACAGCAAAGTATCCAGCTTTATCGAGTTGTCAAAGCAAGGCAACTCCTGCACCAAGGCAAGTGGCTCACTAGGGGCCAAATTCAGTAGAAATTTCCTCATCTGATGGGGGGAATCAATGCAATGGAGACCATTTCTTCCTAATGAGGTAGGATTGATCCAGGTGTATATCGGTGGCCACCCACCTCTTCCAACTGGCTCAAAACAATTTTTTGACAATTTTGGCAATTTATTATTTTTAGCAATTTTAACTTCCGGGGTCATTTTGAGGGCCTAAATGAAGGTTTTTCATGATTGAGCTTCTCAATGATAGCCAAAGGCATGATTGAGCCGCCAAAATGAATCTCCTCGACGATACCTTTCCAACGGGCTATATACGCTTAAAACAGAGATCATGTGCAAAAGTTACGACCCCGGGAAGTTGATGTACTAACTTACCCAAACGGGGCCCACGTGACTTTTGGTGCTTCATCTCCTAGGGTTAGGTTTTTGGATGTCTAGGGTTTTTGGAATTCCTGTTTATTGTAAAAATGTCTTTAGAGCCTCATTGTAATTTTCTTCTTGTGAATGAGCACAGCCGTCACATCTCTTCTCAGAGATAAGTCGCCACCATTCCAGCAAGCTTGTTTCCGCTGCATTTTATAGTTTCAGCTTATTTCCTTATTGAACAAAAAACCAATTTTATTGTATCTCTGTTATTTTGTGTTAAGAACCTGTTAATAATCTGTAGTCATTTTGTTATTCTCATAAAATCTAGATCAGTGGTATTAGAGCGGTCTACTCCTTATCGTCTTAATGCACGTCCCCAACGAGGTCGGAATACAAAAAGTTGGGTCTCGAGCTTCTTTCTCTTGAGGAAAAAATCTCTCGCACACCCAAGCGACCTCTCATGGCAGGAGAAAAGAAATATGACGAGACAGGAGATCCTTTCAAACTGTTGATTGAGGAATCCCTCATGCAACAAAGGAACGAAATGATGGATAGTTTTGCGCAAATCCTTCAACGACTAACAATAGGCGATGCATCTTCTTTGAGAGGAGGCGTCACCCCCTTCAAGGTACAAAAAAACTTCGATATTCCTATATTTGAAGGTCGGATAGACACAGATGTTGTAGACAAGTGGTTGAATCTACTAGAAGGGTATTTTTTTCCATAACTTTTCGAATACATAAAAGATTACTTTTGCGCTCCTCAAAGCTGTTCCCCATGTCAAATATTGGTGGGAAACTTTATGTGAGAAAAAGGAACAGAGGAACCCTCACTATTTACAGTCACGGGCACCTGGGATTCCTTCAGGGATGTTATTAAGGAACAATACTACCCTGTCAGAAGTTATAACGACTTGTATACCAAATGGATCACACTGCGGTAAGAAAGAGACCAAGCAGTGCCAGATTTTATGAATATCTTTCATACCTTGCGCACCAAACTGGGTATAAAATATTCAAAGTGACATATGGTGCTCAAGTATCACGGCGCTCTGCATAGATACATCCAGACCAAAATTGAATTTTTGGACATCTCATCCTTGGGCGCGTCCTACCGATATGTCGTCAAAATCGAGCAAAAGCTCAAACAAAAGACGCAACAATTTGGGCCTGGGAACCCCTCACAACAAAAGACAGGAAAGGGTGATCCCAACCCACAGAACAAAGGATGGAGCAAATATGGATAGTATCAGGACATCCAGTGCAAGCCGCAACCAAAGAAGGACACCGAAAAGACAAAGAAAGATATCGGGAAGTGGTGCGACTTCCATAAGAGCCCTTGGCATAACATTGCTGACTACCGCTCAAAGCAGTCGTTGGTGGCTGAAGTGAAAGCCTCTGAATTAGATGTGGCTTCAGACTCTGAGCCAGAATCAGAAAGGGGAAGACGGATCATTGATGCAAAACCCAGTGCCACCGTTGTTACCCCCAAGCTCCAGCCTGGTGAACTAAACAAGCCAGAAGAAGGAGAACGCCTCTTCCATTCACAGATGTGGGTAAAAGGCACTCCATTGCACTTCATCATGGATAGCGGTAGCTAGAAGAACCTCATCTCAGCAGAGGTCGTCAAGTGGTTGGTCCTACCGACAACACCACACCCACAACCCTACACCATTGGATGGCTCCGCCAAGGAAGCGATCTCCGCATCAATCAACAGTGTTGACTGTCGTATGGCATCAAGCCCTTCAAAGATGAGGTATTGTGTGATGTTTCTCCTCTCGAAGTTTGTGATGTTCTTTTGGGCCAACCTTTTTTATGGAAACGTCATGTTGTATATGATTCTAGACCTCGTAGTGTTATTGTTACTTTGAACAGGAAATTGTACGGGATACCCGAGGCAGTCCCACCTAGTGTTATTTCCTTGATCTCTGTTAAGAAATGCAGGAATTTCATCTCTCAGACGGGGAAGTCTGTCTTCTTCATGATTCTCTCTCAAAATAAGTGAAAGATCACAGCCATATCCAGGGTCTCTCCGGCCAACCTCTCCACACAGTAGAAGAAAGTAGATAAGGTCATGGAAGAATACTCAGATATTTTCTCCTCACCTAGCGGGGTACCTCTGCACTATGAGGTCAAGCACCCCATCGATCTGACCCCGGGTGCACTGCTGCCCAATGGGCCAGTCTATCATCATTTTATGTTAGAGAATGAGAAGATCAAGCGACATATCCAATAACTGCTCCACAAGGGGCACATCCGTCCCAACTCATCACCTTGTTGGATCCCAATCATGTTGGTACAGAAGAAAGATGGAACCTGGTGACTCTGCATTGATTATCGGGCTCTGAATAAAATCACAGCCAGAAACTAGTACCTGAATTCCCGAATGGAAGACCTCCTTGATCAACTCATGGGGGCCAAATACTTAAGTAATATTGATCTGAAGTCTGGCTACCACTAGGTTGAGCACATTCTGGTCAAGCCTCTGGTCACTGCTGGACACCAAGCTCACCAAATCCACAGCCTTCCACCCCCAGACAGATGGCCAAACTAAGGTCGTCAATTGAATGATTGTGCATATCCTCCGCATGTATAATTCAAAGCACCCTTGCACATGGGATGAGAGCCTTCCCTATGTCTAACATAGCCACAACTGATCCCTACATAGCTCAACCGGCCACATCCCCTTTCAGGTGGGGTTGGGATTCCAACCATTGGTTCTTATAGATGTTGCACTTCCCCTTCCAGTCACCTCGACCAACTCATCTCCTGCTCAAACTGAAGCTGACAAAGCCACCCGGTTTATTGAGCGGATCCATCACATCTGCCAACAGGTTCAATATATCCTACAAAAGTCCAATGAAAAGTACAAGCAGCACCATGATCAACATCGAGTGCCACATAAGTTTCTAGTGGGCGACAAAGTTTGGTTGCACTTGCATAAAGAACGCCTTAGAGGACCCCATCGGAAGCTTCGCCCACTCTATTATGGGTCGTACACCATCACCAAGGCCGTGGGGGATAATTCTTTTGAGCTCAACATTCCTCCTTTCCTTGGCCTGCACCCAGTGTTCAACGTGGATCTCCTTCGCCCTTATTTCCCACCATTATTGGACACCTCGAACGTAGCATAGCAGCTGACACCAACAGAGCTCAACCCCGACTGCATACAACAGGAATCTAGTGATCATATTGTGGACACACAGATCAAGGGCACTCGACAGCAAAGGATCCAGCTTTATCGAGTCATCAAAGCAGGGCAACTCCTGCACCAAGGCAAGTGGCTCACCCGAGGCCAAATTCAGCAGAAATTTCCTCATCTAATGGGGGGACTCAATGCAATGGAATGGATACCATTACTTCCTAATGAGGGAGGATTGATCCAGGTGGATATCAGTGGCCACCCACCTCTTCCAACTGGCTCAAAACAATTTTCTAACAATTTTGGCAATTTACTATTTTTAGCAGTTTTAACTTTCGGGGCCATTTTGAGGGCCTAAATGAAGGTTTTTTGGGATAGAGTTTCTCAATGATATCCAAAGGCATTATTGAGCCCCCAAAATGAATCTCCTCAATGATACCTTTCCAATGGGCTATCATACGCCTAAAACAGAGATCGTATGCAAAAGTTACGACCTCGGGAAGTTGATGTACTAACTTACCCAAACAGGGCCCACATGACTTTTGGCGCTTCATCTCCTAGGGTTAGGTTTTTGGATGTCTAGGGTTTTTTGAATTCTTGTTTATTGTAAAAAGGCCTTCAGAGCCTCATTGTAATCATCTTCTTGCGAATGAGCGTAGCCGTCAGATCTCTTCTCAGAGATAAGCCACCACCATTCCAGCGAGCTTGTTTCCATTGCATTTTACAGTTTCAGCTTATTTCCTTATTGAATAGAAAACCAGTTTTATTGTATCTCTGTTATTTTGTGTTAAGCACCTGTTAATAATCTGTATTCATTTCGTTATGCTCATAAAATCCGGATCAACCATATTATACATCGTTGTACCTCATAATTGCATCAAGTTGTACACATCTATTTGTGGTTGGCTCTGACCATTATTTGTTAACTGGGATAATCACACAAATATTAACTATGGAATATCACCATTCATAAATTGCAATTTGATTCAAATGACAAAGCCACTAGGAAGCCTCCCTTGAAATGATCACTAGTATATAAGTTATTCGTAAATGGTAGGCCTATGGCCTATTTGTTTTGTCCACATAGTTCCTCTGCAAAAATAAGAAAAAAATGTTCTTTGTTCTAGATGCAACTCTAAGTGCAAACATTCTCAGTTGCTTGTCATCAACAAACAAACAATACTATGTTTCTAAATTGGCCCACTACTTGGTTTATTTTCTATGGAAAACCAAGACTAGTCAACGAAAAAAACAATTCTATTTTCACAAACCTCCCTTTGTGCCAATTACAACCCAACAGTTAGTCAAATACAACAGCAATTGACATAATACTCTATTTCTTGTTTACAAGTGCTTACATGACACATCATATATGTTTGCATAATCTGTTTCAAGCACTCTAATTCAGATTGCTTGTTGAAGGTAAATTTTGCCAACCAGATAGAACTGTGTTTAATGCATACAATCAACTATAACTTTTCCCATTCATTTACCTTTGTTCAAGCAAATAACAACTATGTAATGACAACACTTTATGGTCTTATATGTGCACACACATATTTAATCGCACATATCTCCATCCCTTCAACGAACAAGATGCATGGCTATAGGTAACACTATTTATTCCAGCGTGTTTGCATAGCACTCAAACAAAAAATAGATGCTAGTGATTTAGCATTGGATAGATATTTCAATGCCTATAGGTAACAGTCACAATTCATACCCATTCACAATATGTATTCCAGCAGGGATACAATGCATGGATATAAGTGTTATTTATCACCATGCATCAATTTAAAGAGTGGGGTGATGTCATTCATTAAAGATGATGCCAAATTTGTGTGGGGAATGCATACAAGCTCTCGGGACTAAATTAACACACCCAAAGTTTATTCTAACGATCAGTTAGAGGTGGCGTTGTGTCGTGGGCATTTAAAAATGAACTTCCAACGATTTTACAAGCAAGAGAATGATGGAGAAAGTTGTCAACGTGTATGGATATGGGGTATTCAAATAGACCACATGATTCAAGCAACCATGTGATTCCCAAATTATTGATAAGCATTGTATCTAAGCATGAGCCCAGTGCACCAATGAATTGGGTAATGGATTTTCAATGTTGTGTTGAATAAAAAAGAATTGGTGATGGCATTTTCATTCAATTATTGTAACATAACACTAAATCATAACAATTCATAAACCATAGAGATTTTAAATGAACCATAAAGACATATATTTTACCCTGGAAATCCAACTAGAAAAATAAGGTTCTAGGGATTTTCATTGAGAGGAATTGATTAAAAAAATGGTGATCTATGCTTTGGAAACCTTATACATTTTTATTCACTAGCATAAAAAAATTTATAATTGGATTGAAATCAACAACAATCTTTGCTCATGTGTGGCTAAGCACAATGTCTCCCTTGTGCTACAATATTGAGTTGACTGCCTCCTAGATATTTCCTCTCTACAACTGCTCTTCTTCATTTCCTTTTAGTGTATGCTCTCCTATTTTCCATTGAATGTCCTTATTCATCTCAGCCTTCATTTTTAATCAGTTGCCATGGAAGTCCAACCATCACAATTGTTCATTTCAACTTCCAAGTAATTTTTTGGACATTTCCTCAACTTTGCCAAAAAAATAATTGAATGCTTATTACAAAGTTTACAAAAATATTTTGGTGAGGATCCAATTTGGATCAACAAAGGAAATAAAATCACTTTGTGAAATAAATTTCTCGGGGGAGAGAACAATAGACCACCAAATTACCATCAAAATCATTGAGAGAATAAATAGCCTATACCAAAACCCTATGTGTTTTTCTCTCTGGACATCGTCGATAATTGTTGGCCTGAGTAACTAAATTTCTATGGAGAGGTATCCAAATTTCTATAAAGAGGTATCAATGGTATAGGGGAAAAAACATTATCCAAATAAAAAAACAACCTCCCTAGATCTGGTAATATATGGTAATTTATTTTGTATTTAATCTCTTATGGATACCATAAGCCGCATGAAAATCTCACCAATGTTGCAAACTATTTGCAATTAGATCATGTGAAACGTTAAGGGTAGTGTGTAGCTCTCTCCATATGCAAAAGGTTTGAATATGTTGTGGTAAGGTTAACTCCACTCAAGTCCACTAGTCGGAAGGCAATGTTTCCACCACACTTAGAATCGCTCCCAATCGAAAAACGTGTGGAAGTTAGAAATGGTGTTGATCAAAAATCATACGGAAGATGATTTTGTTTGGGGTGACTCATTGAAAGTCACGACTCTTTTAAATATAAGGTCCATGATAAGTAAGGGGTATAACTAAAAAGGCTTTTTAAAATGAGGAAATTTCTCGCCTAAAAGGTCTTAGTCAAAAATTACTTGCAAAAATCAAGAAGTCAAAGGATAAGAAACAATGCATTTAAAACTTGGAACAAAAGAATCAAAATATCGAGAAGAAACTATCATTAAAAAATAAATCTAATGCCTAAGGAACCTTAACCAAAGGTTGCTTTAACAAATCAAAATGTTAAAAGATGAAAATTCGAAGAATCAAGATATTAAAAACAATGTCGACAACTCAAAAAGTGAGGAAGAACTTTCACACCTAAGGGTTCATAATCAGAGCTTACTCACACAAATTAAGAAGATAAAGAACGATAAGAAATTGCTAGAGAACAAGTTAGAGCAACTTACGAACAAGGAATTGTTGATTAGTAAAGAAACAATGATTGATTCTAGTGAACTAGACAAGTCTTATAACATAAAAATCAAAGTTGTGGAGAAAGGAACCAATACTAATCCAATCAACATGACAACTCAAGAATATTCAAATTCATTTGAAGTAAGGATAACTTCAATGTCAACAAACAATGGAAATTCCAAGCATCTCTACCAATAAAATTTTAAGGATGAACAAAGCGACACAAGTGTGCAATGATGACATACTAACAAAAGTGAAACAAGAAAACACTACAAATATGATAACTGGAATTCATACTACAAAGACACCTTATCGGCATCATAATCATAAGATTCAATACTTAAACCAACTAGTATATCAATATTGTTCGAAACAAAGACAATATTCAAACCATATCTGAAGAATATGAATTCCAATACAATTCAATATCAAAGTAGAAGTCATCTTGGAGATCACACTACAACAAGTTCCTTCCAATAACCCTATAAAGGCACGGTCCCTCAAAAGATCAAATTAGGGTTGTTAGTTCCTCTTGCAATTCAACAATATTGATCAACACTTAGAAGATCATATTGTTTCATGTCCTCGACCATCACCAATGCGAGAATGAAGAATCATGGGAAAGCAATTCCACTTAGAACGAATACATAAGTTCTTTTTATGCTTTGAGGACAAATCATTTCTAAAGGGGAAGGCAATGTAATAAACATAAATAAATAATAATAGTAATAGTAATAGTAAATAGTAAATAAAGTGTCTCGTCCTAACTATAGACATGATCCAATGAAAGGAATTGACTCATCAACCTCGTGACATGTCAATGTGTATATATACCATCATGTAGGTCATTGTAACTATCATATCATTCATTCATATTTTATTTATTATATTTAGTCCTTTATGGATTTATGTTTATTTTCCTTCTTATGTTGGATATTTCTATTGTAAATGAATTTCATTCATTCCAGTTCCAAAATGCTTCCACTGTTAGATGGATTTTTTTTTCTATAACCAAATACTATTATTAAATCATGATAGGTTGAAAACAACTTTCTAAACCAAGTGAGGAACTTATGCTTATAAAAGGATGCCTTTTGGACTAGTAAACATTGGTGCCATTTTTCACTAAGCAATGAACATCGCTTTTGGAGATTTGATCAACCGGAGTGTAGTTATATATCTGGATGATGTCATGGTGTACTAAAAAAATTCTTTGATCATCTTTAACATCTAAAATGTATTTTTGAAAGATGCAAAAAGTATGGGATTTTATTAAATGCCAAGAAAAACATTTTTGTTGTCACTAAAGGTAAATTTCTCAAACATATAATCTCTAAGGATGACATATTGGTAGATCCTAAAAGAACTAAGGCTATCACCTAGATTCCCCTACCTCATAATAAGAAGTCCATGCAATATTTCTTTGGGAAAATAATTTCTTTGAGGTTTGTTTCAAACTTTGTAGAAACGACTAAACCTTAACAAAAGATAAAATAGAATGATATTGTTTTCAAATGGACTTGAATTGATAAGGATGCTTTCGAAAAGATCAAGGTTGTTATTACTATTGCACCATCATTAAGCAATCCTAATTTCAGTGAATATTTCTTCCTGTATACATTCATGTCCAATCATTCCCTAGTTGATGTGCTCATGCAAAAGGGTAAGGAAGCGAGTAAGTTCCCAATCTCATTCATGACCATAGGTCTGCAAGGTGTTGAATTGAATTACATATGTTGTGGTTAAAGATATTTCAAACCTTGTAATCTAAAAATCTATATGAAGGTTATAGTCCCACATTTAGTTGTTAGGCCATTATTTGTGTAGAAAGAACTTGGTGAAAGAAGAGAAAACTAGATGATCATTATCCATGAATATATTCTTGACATTAAAATTGCTACTATTGTTCACGGCCAAGGACTTTGTAAGCTAGCAGCTAAGGGAAAATAACAAGCTGACATTGGTGAAGCAAGCTATGAGAAAGAAATTTATATGCCTACTAATGATGTTTTTTACATCTCAGTGGACATAGACTCATGGTATCATGAATTGAAATTCTATTTGCAGCATGGGTTCGATCCTAACTATTTGGATGCAAGAAAGAGAAAAACCTGATAGGTGAAATTTGACCAATACCAACTCATTAATGGCATCCTCTTCTGAAAAAATATGATGGTGTGCCACTAAGAAGCCTAGAGAAAGAGGATGTTGAAAAAGTCCTCAAGGATTTACATGATGGACCAATGAGTGAGAACATTTTTGTTGAAACAATTACCCATCATATTTAAGAGATGGGTATTATTGGCACACGTTGTTCAGAAATGCACATGCCTATGTCAAAAAATGCAAAGTATGCCAAATGTGTGTTGGAAGAGAGAGAAAAAAATAGCCATGCCCTTATAGTTGGTTACAACTAATAGACCTTTTGAATAATGGGGTTTGGATATTATTGGTGAGATAAATCATAATTCTTCAAAGAAACACAAGTACATTATTACTACCACGGATTACTTCACCGAGTGGATGGAATCTGTTCCTTTGGTAAATGTAAACAAAATAGTCATAATCCAATTTCTCAAACAACATCTAATTACCAGGTTTGATATCTCACTTGTGTTAGCTTTTCATAATGCTTTGTATTTTTCTTCATTAAAATTGACTGAATTTTATTTGGAAAAGGGTATTGTTTTATGGTATTCAACTAATTATTATCCTTGGGGAAATGAGGTAGCTAAATCAAACAATAAAAACTTGGTTTGAATCCTTAAGAACGTGGTGGTTGATGACCAATGAAACTAGTACAATGTGCTTCCCAATGCCTCATGGGAAAACTGAGTAACTCCTAAGGCAACATTAGATACTTTGCCTTACTATCATAAGGAAGCTATTTTACCTCTAAATATTTGTTTACCTGCCTTGTAGTTATCTTGATCAACACATGGGAAAAAATCCTCTTCCATCCAAAATAGAATCAGTACTCTACTGAAATTAAAAGAGGAGAGAGAGAAAGTTATGCGGAAGTTCGCAATCCTCCAATAGATTGTTAAACACTAGTTCAACAAACATGCATGTAGAAATAAGGATTTTCAAGTTGGAGGTTTTGTCCACGAGTGAGATAAGTCGAATAAGGAAAAAGGAAAACATTCAAAATTTCAAAAACTTTGGCCAGGACCTTTTCAAGTAGCTAAAATGATTAGCAGTGATATGTATCAATTGTAAAACATGGAGGGGGAGTTAGATTTCCTCCCAGTGGATGGAAAAATTTGGAAGTGGCATTTTAGTTAGTTTTCCGTAAGGTGGCTAGTTTGTATATAGTAAGTTTTATTTCCTAAACTTTCCTTGATTTTAGTGATTATTTCAAATTTGTTCTTTCCTTCCTTGTTGTGGATCCAATTTTACTATTTAGATTTTATAGGATTTCTCTAGATTACTTTAAATTTCCAATATTTTATTTTGTTGTGTAATTTTTAGAAATTTTGGCTTGCATTGCACTAATGTATGTTTACATTTGTGGTCTCCTACTCTCAACTGAGGTCCATGAACATCAAACACACCCAGAAAAGTCTTATAAACTCCCTATGTGCTACCCAATCATGGTCGGGAAAGGAGAGGATCCAAGTAGGGATTGTAAGGATTGCATAAAGTATTTAGAGTAGTTTAGGATCTGGAACATTCCAAGTGACTAACTCCTTGATGACTCTCAAATTCAAGTTGTTAGTTAATGAATTATTTCACTAAAGGGTTTCATCCACTCACATTAAAATCAATTGACCAAATGAAAGGTAACAAGTCAAACATCTAGGGATCAATATTTCAAGTGGATATTTTTATCACTCTGGCATAGTCAATCAATAAACATGTCCCTAAAAACAGGCATCATCACTACCCACTTGTAAAGAGACATTGCTTCCCCCATCCATCAGTTGCTAAAGCAATATATAATTTATAAAAGATTGGGAAAGGAACTTCAGATAATCATGGGGACATGAAGATATATTTGTCAAGACTATGCATGTTCATTGGTAGTGGAGCTAGTTTTATGATGTCAAGGTGACTCCATCATAGCTATGGATGCTTGGTGTCAATGGAGCAATACCAAGAGGATGTTAAAATACATGCTTACATAAATATTTAAACTCGGATCTAAATAAGCATTGTGATTGTGGATCTAACCTAAATCATTAGATCATGTTGAAAGGTAACGAATTTCACTAATTTCTCCCTTCTCTTCAACTAGTGAGTAATGGTGCACGGTGCACACAACAACATTAAATTCAAATCCACATTTTATTGCATAACCATGGATCTGCTTACCTTGCTCCAGAGCCAATAAATGTTGACATGTAGGAAAAACACTAACCATTGAATTGCTTACCTGGTAGTAATCTTTTGTGTAAGCCTTAATAGTTCAGAGTTGTAGCAGTCATGGGTTGTTCAAGAAAACTATGTTTCTCTACCTAATTGGCATATAATTCAATGTAAAACCATGGTGAATGTTCTCTTGAATTATTTTATTGTTATGGGTAATGATTAAGGTTTTAATTAGGCCTCAATCGAATACAAAAGAGATAAGTATAATGCAAATTTTGAAATGGGGATTTATTGGTACGATTCTTACCATTGTTTGATAGTATTATAGCATCTAGTAGTTTACTTATGAATAAAGTGACGTTGATAGCAAAGTTGATGAAGAACCATTGTATTTGGTATGATCTAAGATGATTTTGGTTGTTTCTTTAAGTAAGCTTGTGTATTCAACGTGTTGAAACTTGAGTATGATGCTTTGTTGTTGCAATAATTGCATTTAGTAGAAGTTGCATAATCATGGCATGTTTCATGTTCATGCTTATTGTAATATTGTAGGCTTGTAGAGAGACTGATTATAAGAAATCCATGAACTTGTTGAATGATCATTGGTTTTTAATAGATTGTATTTCATGACACAATGCCTTGGTTAGGCATTCTTTCAAACAATTTGCGGTCAATATTAACATTCCCACTTTTGGCATACAGTTCTATATCAATCTTGAGAAATGACCACAACAACATTAGATTTAAATCCACTTATTATTGCATAACCATCAATATATACCACTAGTAGCATCCATGATACATCAACCAATAATCAACAAAACAAGACGATAATTTATTTTAAACAAAACATAAGGAAAGAACACAAACCAACCATTACAAGAATTCTTTCAAGATTGAATTAAACCATAAGCATAATAAACACTCATTGACAATAACACCAGACATTTACAAATCCAACCTTTGCAATCTACATGCAACTTGGCATTTACAAACCCAAGAAGCAATACAACTTTAGGCCAAGTTCTCAATAGCATAGAATATTCATCAATCTAAGTCCAAGGCTCCAATTCTCAAGCCAACAAGACAATGCTACTTTCAAGCCCTCATATAAAGCCATTATCACCATGCTAGAATTTTCAAAGTCCGAAGGTCATATAACATTACTCATTTCACAAGCCAATGTGAATTCTAGTTTTACTTTACCAACTTTAAGAAACAAAACATTCAATAAGAATCCATAGGGCCAAACACAAATTCAATAAAAATTGCAATTTCAATCAAGAGCTTCATCGTAGTTTATCTACTTGCACAAATAATATTTGCTACATGCATGAAATCCATTCATATATGTTGTACTAGCCTCATCCAGTAATCAAGGAAGGCCTTCAATTCCTTTTGTGAGCCATCATACAACAAAAGAACTCAACTACATCAATACCAAACATTAGTTTATAATCCCAATGATAAGGCCATTATCACAATATTGATGCCACACCTTTTACCATTACCAGACTTATATTGCCTCAAGGTCAAAGGATTATCTCATAAGCTATATTTTTGTTTTGTAAGTGAGTAGGAGTAGGACTATCTATTCATATGCACAATAAAATTTACATTACGTATATGTTTAAGTAACAAAGAACATGGCATTCAAAAAAAATTCAATTGCATCTGTCTTAATGGAAAATATCATGGCAAATAGCAACATTGTAATAAAAATTTGAAAAATTACATATATGTCTAGATATAGAATATCATCGTGTTCAAAAAAAAGGTAATTGTTTGTTTCACCAACTTCTAAAGCATGGCCTTTATAAATCAAACTAACATCCCTACTTGGGCCACTGGGGAATCCTTTGCAGTTGTTGTGTCTTACTTAGTTTTTTTTAGCCCTTTTTCAAACCCTAGATTCCATCGATAAGCTTCTAGTATTTATCATCAAGATATTGCGATTTTTCTAGATTCGTGGACAAGATGGGTTTTTCTTTCTCTACAACAGAGTCCATGTGGCATGTTATGATCTCCTTGGTGTGCCAATATAAATTGAGAGAGAGAGAGAGAGAGAGATTTTTTCTTTCTCTACAATAGAGTCCATGTGGAATGTTATCATCTCCTTGGTGTGCCAATATAAATTGAGAGAGAGAGAGAGAGAGAGTTTTTTTTTCTCTACAAAAGAGTCCATGTGGCATGTTATCATTTCCTTGGTGTGCCAATATAAATTAAGAGAGAGAGAGAGAGAGTCGGGGTGTCCCTCTCCTAGGGATACCAGTGTATAGCATTATGTGCAAGCTCTCTTACCACAAACCTTTTCCTCCTGTTATCCCTAATTCCTAGTGATAACTAAGGAGATGATGTCTCAAGGCCCCCAAGTTACAGACAAGGAGTATCGAGAGACAATTTGACCAGCAGTTTCCACTTACACAGATATAAGCCCGCTTCACCACCACAGATCTCAGGTTCATCATGAGGGTATGCACCACATCAGCTTGCTTTAAGAAGACATTGGGTCTTGCTCCGTGAGGTACAAACCAGGTATTATGGTGAGTGTCATTTCAATATTTGAGGCATTTGAATTTGTTGCATTTTAAACTGCTTTTGATTATTTAATGTTTGCTTGGAAATTATGCTCTTTTCCTCGTTTCACCTTGGTGGTTGACATTGTGCCCTAGTAAGTGGTCACCTTTAGGGATAGGTTTGTTATTGGGAGGTCCTCTTGGCGAGACATCGTGCCATGCCTAACCATACTTGTCACTTTCCACACTTCATCCCCTCATATCCTTACCTTTTGGGATTTTAGGGTGTACTTACTGAAGAATAGATTGTCCCTCATTTCATGGGAAGAAGAGGTTGAAGGCCCGTAGGTTTGTAGCTGGAAAAAGATAAAATCCAATCAAGAATCTTCTAGATACACTCCCAGAGATCCCGAGGACAATGAAATATCTCTCATAAAAAACTGATGGGACCCATGAAAAATAACCAATACAAAATGCCAACCAAGGTGGAGCATGTGTGGGCAATGTTTTTCATGCTTAGGTAGAAGCCCCACACATTGTCTTCAATTTGGAGAAGCATGATGTGACCAGGGTAGAGTCAAGGTGGGCATTTTTTTCACGCTTAGGTAGAAGCCCCACCTCGGCTTCAACCTGGAAACATCTAAAAAAAACAAAAGGCAATAAATGGGCTTCGAAAAAGGTTGCATTGAAAATGAAGGTGCAACACACCCTCTACAAAGGCACCCATAAATTACACATTACGATCCCCTATATGTCATGAAACCCATGCCCAAAAGTATTTCCCCCATCCATGTCACTTTGTCCACATGACCTAGAGAGGGTTTCAATGGGGAAACACTCCTAAACTTGAGGTACAATTCACCCAATAGGTCACTTTGTCAACCCTCCCATACCTAAACTTGGCAAATTACATAGGGTCTTTGAGCACTTGTTTAATTTGATGAGGTGGTTTTTGATGCACGTGTTTGGCTGGATCTTTTATAGATTTTATTTACTCATCGTGATGCATTTGAATTTATATCCTTGGAGGGTGTATTCATTTTCTTTGCAGGACCTAGTTGGTAGACAGATTTGGAAGAACAAGCCTAACTTGGGATTCCTTGGGACTTAAAGCCTACAGGTTGGATACCATGGCCCACACACTAGACGATGATGGTAGCTTTTGGAGGCATGAGAGACACCTTGGGGGATCTATCCTATCCCATTTCCATCCCAACGTCTTGCTCTTGAGGCCAAAACGTCACACTTCAAGAGCTTGATGTCACCATAGGGCTAGGGTTTTGGTGGTGGCATTATTGATGATGGACACTTGGCACGTTTTCATGGGAGGAGGAATGGATTTAAGGAGGAAACCCTAGCGCGTGAGAGGGAGGCCCTAGAAGGCCCAAGAACTTCCATTCTTTGCTCCAACAACTTGCAAAAAGTGTCAAAACGTCACCCTTTAGAGGGATGATGTCACATTAGGGTTTATTGTGTATTTTTTATAATTAAATTTGAATTTAATTGATGTAAATGGGAAAATTAAGGGTTGTTGACGCTTTGCTTTATGGTTACCCTACAATTAAGTGTACAAACACTTTTAGGGGGATTTGTATCAATAGATATCAAACTCTTGTCATTTTATCACAACTCTCCCATTGTGAGAAGACTATTGTGGCTTAAATTTGCGCCCTACTTGGGGTATTTGGATATCTCTCTCTTGTGCAAATGATTTTTGGTGATCTCGCTTGGTGAATTATTGAGCTAAGGTGGTGTTGTGGAATTGGTAAAGAAATTTTTGCATGTGTTGGTGTTTTCTACTTGTTTCATTGATGTTATTGTTTTAAACCCTTGGACGAGTATAAGAGGATACACCCTCCACCAAGGTTATTGTTATTTGCAATTTGATAAGTCATTTTTTGTAAGATTAATAGGAGGAGTACAAGGCTATACACCCTCCTAGATTTACCTTAGTTTGATTTGCATGACCTAGGGAGTAAGACAGTTTACACTCCTAGGGACATTGTGGATCTAACTCATATTTTCAAGAATCCATTCACCCAAATTTTAAAGGCACTAATTTGAAGTTTGCATTGGAGAAATAAATTAGTTGCATTGGTAAACGTGATTTAGAGAGATATTGATCTTGTTCAAGTTAGATTATTTTTGTTGATGCTTTGAGGTTCTTAAGGCCTCTAGGGCGTCGTGGTTTTCTTGGTCTTCTTAGAGCTATAACTCAACAAAATATATAGCCATTATTGTTGCAGCAAATTACCCTTTTTCTTATCATAACTCACATTTCAACCATCAAAAGTTGCTAATAAATTGCTCCTATAATCTACTAGCCTCAGCACACTTTTTGGGTGGTTTACTTGTTTGTTTTGTAGGTTGAGATTTTATGTTGTAGCAATAGTTAGCTACAGCCATAAGGCTGACAAAATATCTCTGCAATACTTGTCTATAACGGCCATATTTTGTTGCTAAAGTATTATGCTTTCATAGTTGAGTTACACTAGTGATTTCTATATATATATATATTGACTTCTGCAAAGAGATACAACAAGCTTAACTTGCTCGTCTGCTTAACATTAATCTTGTATACTCGTCTTTTCTTGTGTCTTGGGCAGGTACAATCATCTTTCGCAGGTACTCAAGCACTTGGCAACCATAGACCATCCTCGAGACTCGTTATCAATCCATTTCTCACTTAGAAACTTGAACTATAGGGGCATCACTTCTATCATCTCACTTTTCGTCTCATTTCCCCCAAGGGTCACCTGGGACTCCCCCCTTGTGTTGGATTCTTCCTTCACTAAAGAGAGGGGAGGTTTTATCTGAGGTGAGAATGGGTAAACTCTCCCATCATTATCGCCATCTTGTGGATTGGGTCGGGGTTTTCCCAACCTATAGTTTGCATGATAACATTATGGCATTGTTGCTATGGAGGATTTTGAATCCTCTTTCATGCCCTAACGACACTCTAGTAAGCTACCATCCCAAATCATTAACCCCTAGATTACCTGGCAACTCCACTTGAGCGACGTTCCCCTTCAACACTTGATGAGCTCTTCTTGAATCCCATCTGGTGACTCTACCTTCCCAGAATCCATCTTTCCCCAAGACTTTTCCCCCTTGGAGATTCAAGCCTTCAAGGGTTTACTGAAGAAGGCCTCCTCTCAAGTATCCCATTGTAAAAACCCTTTTCCAAGGTACCCTTCCCCTTACTCCAATGGCTCACCCTTGGGATAAGGACATTTATAAACCCGTAAACATGGTCACCATCCTTGGATATCCCAATACCATGTCAAAGGAGTCTCACAAATGGTTGCCAAAGTTTCTAGGAAATATTAATCATTGTTGATGATCACCTCTATGCCATGGGTCGAGACATGGAAAATGTAGAAGTGGAACATGAGGATGTAGCAATGAATCTACTAGCCTCATCATTAACTAAAGATGCTCAAAGATGGTTCAGAGGAATTCCTACTATTCACATAGCATCTTATGAATACTTTTCCAAGTTATTCAAGAACAAATGGACAACAAAGAAAGACAATGGAATTCATGCAGCTCAAATCAATCAGATAAAGAAGAAGGAGAATGAAAAAAAGTGAGTGAATTTGACAATAGATTCGACAGATTACACAGCCAAATCCCGATAGATCTACGTCATCTAGATATAGTTGTTTGTCTCCTTTATATGAATGCATTCGATGGGAAATTATGTTTCATCCTAAAGGAAAAGGAGCCCACAACCCTGGCACAAGCCAAAGAGTATAGCGCATAGAATGTAGAGAACCTTCTTAACTCAAAGGTTGACCCTTTTCAGTATTCTTGTGCCAAGACAGAAGAAAAAAACAAAAGCTTCTAGTAGTAGTACACCATATCCAATTGCTCTCTTGACTCAGAAGATAGACCAGATGAGTACTCAGTTTGTCCAAGCTCACAATCATATCATGGGCATGTTATCATGCAAACTATAGGCTAGGAAAATCCCAACCCAATCAACTAGATGGTGATAATGGTGGGAGAGTTTACCCACTATCACCTTAGATAAACCATCCCTCACTTCTGTGAAGGAAGAATATGAAACAAGGGGAAGTCTCAGTTAACCCTAGGGGGAAAGTGAGATGGAAAGTGATACTTATGAATATATGCCCCTATAGGTCAATTTTCTAAGTGGAGAGTGGCTTGACAACGAGCTTCGGAGGTAGTTTATGGTTGCCAAGTGCTTGAGTACTTGCGGAAGATGGTTGTACCTGCCTGAAACACAAGAAAAGACAAGATAAAATCTAAAAACTCCAATGGAAATGAAAGTTAAGCTTGTTTTCCCTAATTGGAGCAGTCAACAAAAATATATATCAACAAATAAAACAACTAGTTGTTGCATATTTAACCATCAAAATTGTCAAACAATTATTGGACAATGAAGTACTAAAACAGTAGATAACTTTCCAATAATTAAGCATGAACTTTGACGGTAAATTAGTGGTGTCAAATGAAGTTATCAACAAAGTGTTAGGGAAGCCTTATGGATATAGAAAACAATTTCTACAACAGTGATTTCCAACCATAAAAATCAACAAGTAAACCATAAAAAGCATAGCCCATAACCAGTAGAACAATAATCTAGGTTTCGAAGTCAATTTCCATGGTAGAAAAGTGAGTAAATGATGAAAGAAAGTAAAGTTTGTTTCAGCCCTAATGGTTATAGCATTAAATTTATTGCAGCAATGAAATCCTTGGCTAAAAGAGGATGCCCTTAGGGCACAAGAAAGCTTATAACATGTATAAAATATTTCAACTTAAACAATTTTGATATCTCGTAATTTTACGTATCCCAATGAAGTGATTTTATTTCCCCAATGCAAGAGATTAGTGCCTTTAACTATTGGGTTATGGAGTCCTTAAAAATGAAAGAGATATTTGTGCTAATTTCTTGGGGGTGTAAGCCCTTTTACTCCCCAAGGAAAGCAAGACTAGCTAAGGAAAACCCTAGGAGGGTGTAAACCTTTTTACTCCTCCTAGTATTCCTTTATGCAACAAATTATTCCAAGAAAAATATGATGGTCTTAGTGGGGTTCTATGCCCTTATACTCCCCAAAATCTTAGCAAATTAACCTTGTGACCAAGAAAAGAAGCAATAACATGAAAGATTCCTTAACTATTCGAAGCATTAAAAAGATAAATTCCTTTTAACCAAGAAAATCCACCATAAAAGCAAGAAAAAGCCTCCAAGAAAGATAGTTCCTTATTTCTTAATCCAATAGACAAAGAAAACCATAGTAAGAGATAGTAGCAAGAGAGATAGACAAAATTTCCCAAGTAGGGCACAAATTTCAAACAAGAATCCTCTCCAAGGTGGGAGAGTGTTGATGTAAAAATGAAATGAAATGATCTATATTTATACAAGTCCTACTAAAATTATTTGTCCACTTAATTTAGGGTAAACCATAAAGTAAGGGAGCAACAACCCTTAATTTTCCCCCTTACAATATAAAATTCAAATTTAAACCTAAAATGCACATAAGAAACACTAAAGAAGCATGATGTCACCCATTTAGGGCAACGTTTTGGAACCTTTAGCAAATCATTGAGCTTGGAGATGAAACGTTGGGCCTCCAAAGGCCTCCCTCTAAAGCACTAGGGTCCTCAAGGTGCCCCTCTCCGTCGAAATATGCCAAGTGTTAAGCAACAACAACCACCACCGCAAGCCCTAGCCCTAGGGTGACGTCAACCTCCTCAAAAGTGACGTTTTAGCCTCAAGAGAAAATCGTTAGACTAGCTAAAGGTTAGGTTATGTCCTCCATGGTATCTACTTAGGCCTCCAAAGGCTAGAATATTCATTCGGTGTGCAACTCATGGTATCCTACCTATGGGCTTCAAGCCCCAAGGAAGCCCAAGCTAGGCTTGTTCTTCCAAATCTATCTGCCAACTAGATCTTGCAAAGACAATGAATACACCCTCCATGGATCTCAAGTGAAATGCATCATGATAAGTAAATCAAATCAATAAAAGATTCATCTAAGCATGTATATCCAAACTACCTCATCAAAATAAACAAGTGCTCAAATACCCTATGCAATTTTCCAAGTTTAAGTATCGGAGGATTGACAAAGTGATCTATTGGGTGAATCGTACCTCAAGTTAAGGAATGTTTTCCAAGTGGGCCTCTCTCTAATACATGTGGATAAAGTGACATGGATGGGGGAAAGACTCTTGGGCATGGGGTTCATGACATACAAGGGATTGTAGTGTCTTATTTATGGGTCCCTTTGTAGAGGGTGTGTTGCACCTTTGTTTTCAATGCAACCTTTTTCCAAGCCCATTTATTGCCTTTTATTCTTTTAATATGTTTCTAGGTTGAAGCCAACGTGGGGATTCTACCTAAGCATGAAAAAAAGTGTCCACCTTGACTCTACCCTGGTCAAATCATGCTTCCCCAAGTTGAAAACATGTGTGGGGCTTATATCTAAGCATGAAAAACAATTCCCACACATACTCAACCTTAGTTGGAATTTGTATTAGTTATTTTTCACGGGTCCCGTCAGTTTCTTACGAGAGACATTTCATTGTCCTCGGGATCCCTGGTGAGCATATAGAAGGTTCATGATTGGATTTTATCTTTTTCCAGCTACAATCCTGTTGGCCTTCGGCTCCTTCTTCCCATGAAATGAGGGACAACGCCTTCTTGGGTCAATATACCTGGAAATCCCAAGAGGTAAGGAGATGAGGGGATGAAGTGTGTAAAGTGACATGTATGATCAAGAATGGCATGATGACTTGTCAAGAGGACCTCCCAATGGAAAACCTATCCCTAAGGGTGACCCACTTACTAGGGCGCACTGTCAACCACCAAAGTGAAACATGGAAAAGAGAATTATTTCCAAGCAAATGTTACATAATCAAAAGTAGTAATATATGCAACAAACTCAAATGCCTCAAATATTGAAATGACACTCACCATAATACATGACTTGTACCTCATGGAGCAAGACCCAATGTCCTCCGAAAGCCAGTTGTTGTGGTGGATACCATCGTGATGAACCTAGATCTATGGTGGTGAGGTGGGTCTTTGTCTGTGCAAGTGGACACTGTTGGTCAAGCTATCTCTCGATACTCCATTTCTGCAACCTAAGGGCCTCGAGACATCGCATCCTTAGTTATCAGTAGGAATTGGGGATAACATCTGGTTGCTACTTAGGGACTTTTACTCGTTGTAGAGTGCATGAGAACCGAAACATATCATGGTGGACTTGTGCCTACACTAAAACAAAAAACTGTAAAATACAGGGTGTTTCTATCACCCTTTGTCCATATATATCAAATCTCAAAATAACAACTAGTCTAGAAAATATATTTTTTGTTGTATTTTTTCATATATAACATGTAAATCAATAATGCAAGAAGAGAAAAACAAAAATCAAATATGAAATGAAACTAAACTACCATAAGCAATCAATATGCAAATGCAGGAAATCAAAATGATCTACCTACTTACATGGGGCCCTGAGGTCCTGAATATTAGGTGATAAGTGATGTCAAGTGAAGTCATACAACCAGTGCAACCACATGTTCATGATTTCATCAAGGTATCTCTCCATGTGCTTAATCATCTAATATAACAAATATAAGTTAAGAACATAATAATCATGAGCATAAATAGACATATAATCAATCATGAAATGAAACTCATGGAGATGGGTGGGAGGGAGGAAACCTTGCTAAAAATAGAAGCCGCAATTCTGATCATCCTGGAAATCCTACCTGAAAGGATAACCAAAATCTCGATCAACCCATCTTTGAAGAGGGATACCATAGGTACACTATGGCTCATCTTCATCCCCATTAGCATGATCACTACTTCGTGAAGACTAAGAATACATGAGAGATCCCAAGAAGACCCCATGATTTCCCTTAGAAGAAGAAATGAGGTAAGGGACAGGCTCATGTCTAGAAAAACGTTGCTTCTTCATCTCTGAATCCCCGTAAAAAGACCCAAGATGAAAATACTTTCGCTTTGTAGAGTGAGACTTTGATTCCTCTGAGATGGCCATGACCTAGTGTAAAATTGAGGATGAAGGTGGCTGAAAGTACTCATAGAACAAATCTGCATCCCCAAAATGATCTGCATCATAACTCCCAAAGGATGACTGAAAATCAACCTAAAAATGTTGCAATAGGTCATCCTCAAATGGACGGAACAAATCTATAATCATATCATCACCAGGTTGCCAAACATCTAAACCATACATGCATGAAGACCAGTTCTCTGAAGATGACAACTTAACCCCTTCCGCAGGAGAACCACCCTGTCGTAACTAGGATCTTTATCAAAAATAAAAATACCAGCATACCATCTACATTTCTTAGTCTGTATGACAGTCTCTATATGCTCATCAACCATATCCAATGGTTCTTTCATGAGACCATCAGTATGACTAAAAATGACCATCTCTTTCTCTTCATGTGTAGGAAGAACATAGGTTGGAGCGGCTTCAACAGGATCTTTAAATTCTACATCATTGAGACTAATTGATTCTTTATGTGCAGGAGGGAAGCAAGGTTGAAAGACTTCATCTTTGTCAAGTGGGACAATGGACATCAATGTATCATCTGGGTCTTCATCATTGAGATATTCTTCTACAGTAGGTGGATGATACTCTTCGTTAGTTTTACATTCCTCATCTATTGTCTCGTCATCCACCGGAAAACCTTTTCTACAAAGAGCGTGTTGAGATCTTGGAAAGTATCTTGCCAATAATGCCTGAGAAATTCTTCGATGAGATTTGTAGAAGATGATATACTTTTTGGATTCATATTACAGGAAAAACCCCCTGCGAATAGGTGAACTTCCTCTTGGATCCTAGACCCCTATAACCAAGACAGAAAGGTGTTAACATTGTACACTGGCATTCCTTCTAATGAAGCTAAACTAGTCAAGGAAGAAGAAGAAAAGAGTATAAATACCTCTTAATGAAGTTTGTCCTTGTGCGATCCAGGCTGATCTTGATCTCCAAGCTCTTCAGAAGGTCCTGCAATCCAATGAACAACAAAGACAAAACATGCTTCCTATTCTACCATGATTAGCTTCGAAATAGATCTATCAAAAGAAACAAATTCATGAAACATACACAAACTTGAAGGAAACGGGCCAAGCACGTATATATTAATGAAAACGAAGCAAAGTGCTTACAACTGTAGATGCAGATGTAGCATCCTCACCAAGCTCTCTTTGTCCAAGCCCTTGCTCAAAAGTTCCACAATCATAATGACTATACTTTCACCGATTATTCTTCCTTATGATATCATAAGTTTGATGCCTTCAATGTCTCCCCCTTTCACCATGAGGAGGCCTCCTTATATAGGCTTTGAGAGGCCCAACCACCTTATATATTCTTGGGATAGGTTGAGGATATTTCTCCATCAGTTGTTGATCCTCCCTAATATTCAGCCTTGACCTCAGATTCGAATCAAACTGACTTCAGAGACAAGGGGGATCTTCCCTTGATTTCCTCAACATCACAAAGCTCCCCTATAAAGGTGCAGAGATTGTTGCAACGCTCCCCCAAAGGAAGGCAAGGAGCACTAGCGCTCCCTTCCAGTGGGTAGGGGAGTGTTTCCCTTAAAAAATGATTTTCAAGTGGTCTTTCTCAAGGCAAAATATTTGTACTCTTCATCAAATGACATATCCTTCTTTTAACTAGACTCTGAGGATGTCTCAAGTGTTCTTGTGATGTCGTTCGAGATAAGAAATAGGCCAGATGACAGTATGATATTTGCGACACTTGTGACACTTGTGATGTTTGCAACATCTGTGGCCAAAGTGTGACACTTGCGACACTTATAATTATGACAGTAGGTCATCATTGAAGTGAGTAATTTTTATGTGTAACAGATTTCCCCCCAAAGTGTGAAGTTAGAAGACGAAAATTGATGACTAAAGTACTTTGTAGACTTTTTCGAGCAAGGGTATGGACTCGGAGAACCTAGTAGAAGTTGCATACAACCATAAGACAAATGTTATGATATGTTGCAAACCCAAGGCAGGCATACCTATGCTTGAGTGATAAAGACTTCCAAGGTATGGCCGCCATAAGGTACACTACGGATCCATAATTATTTTAATAAAAAGGTATAGCCACAAAAGATACAATGTGGATCTATACTTCCATGATATGAACTGATCGTAGCCACGAAAAATACATAGTGGATCTACGAGACGACAAGACATAGCCACGGACCAATACAAAGTGGATCTATGTGACAGTATATGTATCAATATTCTGAAAAATAAACTTTGTCGCAACCTGGGCAAAGTATATATCAAAGTGATCACTCAACCCAGGGTCTTCTTACTGATCCCGATGCAGTACGAATATAACCATGTGAATAGATGTCTTGATGTCTAACATGGTAGAAACCACTTGATTATCTGTCGATGAGGTAAATCATTAACAAGTCCAAGGGAAATCACCATTGATGTCAATGATTCCCAAGGTACCCTAGTACATTCCAGCGAATGTGAATAAATGAGTTGAAGTTGAACATTCATGGAATCATCCGATCAGAGGTCTTGAGAATAGTTTTCCTCTCTGTAGAAAGCTCATTAAAAAATGAAACAAAAATCTGGGGATTGAACCCGGAGCCTTGAGCATAGTTATTTTCCTGTGTCAATCTCATTAAAAAATGAAACAGAGGTCACGATCATAGTTTCTCTTCTTTGTGGCAAGGTCATTAAAAAATGAAACATAAGCTATGAACATATTTTTGCTTCTCTGTGGCAAGCTCTTTAAAAAATTAAACAAAGGCTACAAGCACAGTTTTGATTCTCTGTGGCAAGCTCGTTAAAAATGAAACAGAGGCTACGAGCATAGTTTTTCCTCTCTGTAGCAAACTCGTTAAAAAATTAAACAGAAATCTGGGGATTGAACTCGAATCCTTGAGAATAGTTCTTCTCCTGTGTCAAGCTCGTTAAAAAATTAAACAGACCTCTCATACCAAGTCAAGTCTTTCGTTAGGTCTCGTATTTGAACCTTCATTTCATCCGCCCTTATCCTTTTTCTCCACCTAGTACAGAAACAGTGAATGAACTGAAGCTTGGGGGGAATGTCTCCAGCCTTTGATTATCATTATGGAGTTAAGCCGCTATATTTTCAAGCTAGGGGCAGAGTACCAACCATCCATGGGTATCCCTACCTTTGGAAATTACATTGGGAATTTACAAGCATAGTTTAATTTTGTTTCAAGCTTGTGTAAAAATGAAACCAATACCAAGCTTAGTCTTTGTTCTTTCTTGTGCTCACAAAAACATGAGAATGTAACCGAGTAGAATTTTATCACTTTTTCGGACTCGTAAAGGTTATACGAAAAAGGAATCCCCTGGATTAGTCTTTAAGCTCTTTTCAGACTCTCTAAACATGAAAAGATTGCCAAGTGATCTTGCTTCCTTTCCCACTCGTTAAAAGGTTTGAAAGGGTGTCTTTCGAGTGATAATTTATCTCTTTTTCGACCTTGCGAGACTAACATTACGAAAAAGGACAACCCCGGAGTCGTCTTTAAGTTCTTTTCAGACTCTCTAAACATGAAAAATCACCGAGTTTACCTTCTTTGGACTCGTTAAAAAAATCATACATTGAAGGGCCCATATGGGACCAAACCCTTACTTCTTCCAGTTCGTTAAACAAAGGAAGAGGGA
>WSFP011400371.1:0-26573 GCA_009831015.1 Picea engelmannii
TCTTGATGAGACAAGTGCACAGGACAGAGTTCAGAGACAGAGGACAAGTCGGGTGGCCTATCCCGAGCTTGTTGACTGGTCAGTAACCTTTTGGGGACCAAAAGGTCTTTTAGTGGGGAGGTGTGATCCAGAATCGGATCCAGGAGCCTATTAGGGCTAAAAAAGGATAAAAAATGAAAGTGCTCAGAATCCAACGAAACCAACGCCATTGCGTCTGTCTCGTCTTCCTGATTCTGGTCATATATTTACTTTGTCAAATGGGCTTCGTATGCAAAAGATATCGCATTCTGTTCGAAAACCCAAATAGGCAAAAAAAAATGGGTGACTGTACAGTCCGTACAGTGTCACGTGGCAGGCTAACTGTACAGACCATACAGTCATAGAGCTGACGTGGCATTTCTTGGAGAAGACACGTGGCAGGTGACAGGGTGTACGGTAGTTGAATTGGACCAATCTATGGGTGACACGTGTCACCACTGTAAGGGTGACACGTGGCACAGGCTAACGTCAGCAGGCTGACGTCAGCAGGCTGACTGGGCAGGTACGGTGATGACTGGGAGACAGGTGGCAGGGTGCATGGCAGATACGTGGACCACCCAGCGTTCGACACATGGCATCCCTCTATTGGTTGTTGGTTTGTGTAAAATATTGGGGTCTCCACCGGAGTCGAACCCCCGACCTCCTCCAAGCTACGGACTGGCAGGACCGGGCTAACCACCCACTCCACCGTTGGTTCTTAATAGCTATATGGAAATATATGTATTTATGTTTAATCAAACGTATAGTCAGAGGTGGAAAGGGTTGGGACCTAGCCCCAGCCCGCGGGTGTATTGACATACCATATGGCCTGACACTTGGCGGATAGAGATCAACCCGTGGATCTTGGCGGATCCCATGTGACTCGAACCTAATCCGAACAGGGCGCAGGGGTAGGTGGTTAGTCATCGGTCCTATGACCGCGCCACAAGACCAGGAGCTAGGACAGCTAGCGCGCCCGGGAGGTTAACGCCTGGCCATATGGCAGGCTCCCATATGACTAGGAGTGCGCGCCAAAAGGGACTGCGCCCATATTTTTATACAAAGTGGGTTTTTTATAATGTTTAGTGGATTTTTTTTTATTTTATGCCTGTAACTAATGGATTTTATCCATTTTTGGGAGATATTGGGCATTTTTGGAGCCCAAATTTTGGGAGGAAGTTGGGGATGGATAACCAACTTCAGATCTATAAAAACTAGGCTTGTTTGAGGCCATGAGAGGACAGTCAGAGCAGAGTTATGCTGAAGGGAAGCCAAGCCAAAGCCATTTTTATGCAGGGAAGCTATTGAGGAGCAGACGCTTGCGGGCCATTTCTGGGAGCTCCGGTCATCTATTTTGTGTGTCGTTTCTTTGCTGGGTTCTAGAGATCTGGAAGAACATGACCAGATCAGTCTTGTAGCCAATTGGCACTACTGCGATGTATTTTTTGAGCTTTGAACAGAAATAAAGAAGCCTCCCCCACAGAGACGTTGTGCCGAAGTCCGTTATCAATTATCTTGTTATGGTTTGTTGTTTATTACTTCATTTCAGATCTGCATATGTGTATATGGCTGTCATAATTCCTCTTATTTCCTCATTCTTTCATTAATCTTTCATTAAATGGTTAATTAACACATGCAATTAAAAACTCAACCACAGTCATTAAAAGATCTTTACGGATCAATAAAGGTGGTGTGGATGGCATGCATAAGTAGCCCAAGAACATGAAGAGGTGGAAGATGAAGATATGTTGCTTATCTTAGTGTGTACCTATAGAGTAGGGTGTTTGAAACATGTTTACCAAAAGAGTTACAAAATATACAAGATAAGCTTTATAAAGAAGAATTGAATTGTATAAACAAACAAGGGAACGACCTTGAGGCATATGTGTATATTAGGTTAGTTGTTGGAGGGTCCAATTTGTATGGAATAGCCATACCAGGCATGTTGACTTAGTATAACCGTGGATTTATTATGACTATGACATGGGATTTTAGGCCCCAATTTCCTCTATGTTATGCATGTTATAGAACAGAGATGCACTACCATGTTAAGAACCCTTAATACACTTTCCTCCAAGAGATTAGGTAGAGTTAAGGAAGTTTAACTCATTTTGACTCCATAAATAGAAATTTAAATGGATTTGTACTACTATGGACCCTGTTATACCACAAGTTGTAGGTTGGGTAAAGCATGTCCCATCCACAAAAGCAAGTGCTACAACTTGGGTATCCTACACCCAATGTCATCTTGATGTAGTTCCCACACTTCAAGGGTGAATAGGTCACTCTAGGGAGGCGATCCCAGTGACCCTAGGGGGAATGAGATGCAGATGAATGGATATAGAAGTGAAACCCCTAGAATTCAAGTCTAAGTGGAATGAGATGTGGAAAGAGATTCCTTGTAAGTCAAGTGATTGTTGCCCCAATGTTGTAGTACCTCTCCGGATGATTGTACCTGCCCGAGACACAAGAAAATCCAACTTACAATGATATATATTAGTGTGGATCAACAAGTTAAGCTTGTTGTCCCTAATTTGAAGCAGTAGATGACAATTTACATTAGCAAGTAGGACATTCAAATAAACATGTAAAGCATGAGATCAATCATTAATATTATCAATGAATATGGAAAATCAATTATGACTGAGAAATGGCACTTTGAGGCTAAATAAAGCAAGTTGTTATAACATGTACTTTCTGCAGAAAAATTCAGCCTTATGGCTGTAGCTTTCATTCACCTTTATCATAAAATTACACCATCAAAAGATTCCAACAATTAATCTAAAAGATGTGCCCTAGTACGTAGAGTTAGTGAGCAAAGTTTAAGAGCTAGTCTAGGGTTAGTTTAGGAGTTAAGAGAGAGTTAGTAGCTAGGGTTATGCAGCCTTAATGGCTGTAGGTTAAAGTTTGTAACATAAATTAAAGTAGTGGAAGAGTCCTCTCAATGTGGCAAACCAACTCCAAGCAAGAGATCTTTCAAAAGACAAAATTTCATGTTCTCCAAGGCAATGATTTTATATCTCCAATGCAAAAAAGAAATGACTAGTGCCTTTAAATATTGGGTTAGTGGAATAAAGTAAATGAACTAGATATGCTACTTCGTTGGGGGTGTAAATCCTCTTACTTCCCAAGGCAAGTATCTTTATTTAGGGTTTGAGAATGAGGGGTGTAAATCCTCTTACTTCCTCAAACAAACCCTTGCAACATCAATGAACTTCAAGCAATAAATGATGTAGACTAGAGTGGGGGTGTAAATTGTCTTACTTCCCACTTAGCTCCTAGCACAATAATCCTTGACTTGAAAAAATGATAGCATAAGAGTAAAATACCATACCAAAATCAAGAAATATGCTACAATCCACCATAAAAGCTAGAAATCGTTCATTCAAGGCTAGCGCCTCACTCCTCCATCAACCATTCATCAAGATAGCCATAAACAAGTGCACAAGAGACAAATAGAGCCAAGTGTAGTGAAAATTTCAGATCAAGTCTTCTCACAAGAGGGAGAGTTATGTCCAAATGAGATCTTATGATCTCTTATTTATACAAAATATCACCAAGGTGACTTGTCCATATATTAAGGGGTAAACCATAAGACTAGGGGTCAACAACCCTAATATTTCCCCCTTAACAAAGTAATATTAAACAATTCATTAAAATTTCACTTTTGCACAAATAAAACCCTGATTTTACATGGACGTCACCCCTTTAGGGGACATTTTACCACTTGGGACAAGTCGTTGGTGTTGGAGAAGCTATGGTAGGGATCCAAAGGTCACATGTCAATAATCTATGCAATATCCTCATGGCCAGGGCTTCATCCTCCTCAAAATGTCCATGTGTCAAAGAGTGGAAACACTACCACCAAATCCTAGCCCCCAAGTATGAAGTCAAGCTAAAAAATAAGACGTTTTGCCCCTCCTGGGAAAATCGTTTGTCATGTCAGGATTGGGCTAGGTCTTCCACATCATCTTCTAGGTCTTCAATTCTTCTTCTCTGTGATCCAACAAGTGGACCCTCGGCATCCAACCTATGGACTTGCAGCCCCATGGAAGCCCAAGCTAGGCTTGTTCTCCCAAAATTGTCCACCAACTAGGTCCTGCAAAGACAAATGAGCACGACCTCCAAGGATCTCAAGTCATAACATCATGATAAGTGAATCCAATCAATAAATGAGCCACCTAAGCATGTGCATCAAAGATTACTATATCAAACAATTAATTGCTCAAAGACATTATGCAACTTGTCAAGCTTGAATATGGGAGGGTTGACGAGGTGTCCTATTGGGTAGATCTTGCCCTAGGTCAAGGAGAGTTTCCAAGAGATCCATCTCTAATCCATGTAAAGCAGGTGAAGTGGTTGGGGTCAAGACTCACTGGGCATAGGGCTCATGACATACAAGGGGTCATAGTGTCTCATTCATGGGTGCCTTTGTAGAGGGTGTGTGGTACCTTCGTCCGCAATACACTTTTTCGAAGCCCATTTATTTTTCATTCTTTTATTATTTCATATTTTTAAGGAAAGGTTGAAGGTCACTTCCCTGACGTGGTATCTAGACAATGGAAATGTCACCCCTAAACATCTAGTGGAAATGAGAAGGTTGGCTCGTGATGAGACCCCCCTTGTCTCAACCATGCAATTGAGAGCCATTACCATGGTTTGGTGACCAGATGATGGCAATTTCATACCACTAGATATTCATGGATGTGATAGGACAGTTCGTGATGAGACCTCCTATCCTTCAACTAACCCTTTAAGCATTATTTATTATATTGTGGGTCCCCTTTACTCAAAGATAAGTGTTTCACTACTTTCTTGGGTGATCCCTTGGCGAAGCATATGGGAGGTTCATACAAGGCTTTTATGTTTTACCCAACATCAATCCCTTTGGGCCTTCAACCCCTTCTTCCCATAGAATGAGAGACAACCCCTTCTTGGGTCAATACACCCTAAAATCCCAAGAGATAAGAAAATGGAGGGGAACAATGACAGAAAGTGGTAAGTATGGTCGGGAACGATACAATGGCTCTTTAAGGGAGTTCCTAGTAACAAAACCATCCCCAAGGAAGACCACTTACCGGGGAACAATGTCAACCAGCAAGGTGAAGCAAGGCAAAAGGCATAATGTCCAAGCATATATCACAAAATCTAGAGCAGTCTAAGATACAACATATAGAAATGGATTAAAAATTGAAATGATGCTCACCATAATACTGACTTGTACCTCGTGGACCAAGGCACACTACCTTCTGGAAGCCAGTTGATGTGGTGGATGCCATCTGGAAATCTACGACCATCTGTGGTGGTGAGGAGGGTCTCCATCTATGCAAAAGAATATTGTTGGTCATGTAGTCTCTCGACACTCCATATCTGCAACTTGAGGGCCTCGAGACATAATATCCTTAGTTATCGACAAAATGGGGATAACATCTGACTCCTACTTAGGGACATGTGATCTCCATAGAGTGTATGAGGACCACAACATCTCCTGGTAGACCTGTGCCTGCCAAAAACTCAAAAAAATGGATTAGAGCATCTAGGGATATTCTAGGGATATATATATATATATATATATATATATATATATATATATATATCCAAAAATGAAAACTAATCTAGAAAAGAAAATTTTCAAAAATTTCTAAGCTAAGCATGAAATCAATATGCAAGTAAAGAAAAATGAAAATGAAATACATCTAAACTAATATGAGCAAGATGCAAATGTCGGGAATCAAAATGACTTACCTACTTACATGGGGCCTTGGGGCCCTAAAGAGCACGTGCTGGATGATGTCAGGTGAAGTCATACAACCAATGCAACCATTTGATCGTCTCATCAAAGTATCTCCCTCTGTGCTTAATCATATAATACAACAAAGATAAGTCAAGCACATAATAATCATGAGTATAAACACACATATAATCAATCATGAAATAAAACTCATGAAGATGGGTGGGAGGGAGGAAATCCTGCTAGAAAGAGAAACCATCAGCTCGATCATCCCGCCTGAAAGTGTAGTCACAAGACTGATCAATCCATCTCTGAAGGGGGATAGTATAGATAGACGATGGCTCGTCTTCATCTTCACTTAGAATATCACTGCTCTCTCAAGGCTAAGAAAGGACAAGAGATCCAAAGAAAACCCTATGATTTCCTAAACAAGAGGAAACGGGGTAAGGCACAGCCTTAGAGAAAAACTCCTCCATCAAACTCAGAAAACGTCTCTTCTTTGTCTTCAAATCCCTACCCAAAGTCTCAACATGAAAGTACTTTCATTTGGTAGTATGGACCTCGGAGTGCTTTGGGCAGGCCACGACCTGGTTTCTATCAAAATATGAGTATGGTGGTTGAAAATCATCGTGAAAATGTTGTGTTAGGTCGTCCTCGAATGTATGGAACAAATATGTAACCAAATCATCAGGTTGACACATATATGGACCACCTGGATGTAAACAAAAATCCTATGAAGAAATGCTTTCTATAACCTTTATCTGAGTTGTGCCTTAAATATCGTAGATAGGATCTTCGTAAAAAATGAAACAACCCAAATCCCATCTGCATCTCCCAATCTATATGAGATCATCAATTCGATCATCAACTATATCCAGGGGTTGTTCCATGATTTCATATGCATCATAAAAGTTGATTACTTCTTCACAAGACTAGATAACTTCATCTTCTTCGAAAGGGACAATAGAGAACAATGTCTTGTTTAGGCCTTCTGCAAGAGAAACTTCATCGAGATCTTTTTGGCAGTTTTCTTCATTTCCATAGTCATGGAAAAAAGCATCATCAAAGTTTTTAAAAGAATTATAACTCGTCATGTTCTCTTCTTGATGTGCAGGAGAATCAGAGGTATGGATGTTCTCATCAAGCGGAAGGGAAGATGCTTCATCTTCATCAAACGTCTCCTCTAGATCTTCAACATAATAAACTTCTTTGGGATGTGCTTGGTATTTTTCTTCACATTTTTTTCCTTCAAGCACTTCTTCATTTATTGTCTCATCATTGATCGAAAAAACTTCTATGCAAAGAGTGTGTTTGAGCTCTTGGAAAGCATCTTGCAAACTTTGAGTAGCTGGTCGATAATCCCTAAGAAATTCTTCAATGAGCTTTGTAGAAGAAGGGATACTCTTCCGATCACATGAGTGTGCAAGCCAATATTTTTTACTTGATTCCGGTGAAGACATGGAAATTTTCATCAGCATATCTTCATGTAGCACATTTAAGCTCGAAGCATACTTCATAAAATTCACGACATGGGTGACTGCTAGAGCTGTATCACCGTCAAATTTAGGGCATTTTTCCCTTCACTTAGCGGAGCAATGATTTGAATATCCAGGGATATTTTGAACATCCAAAGAAGTATACACATTATGGAATTCCCATGGTAAGTCCCGTGAGGCCATGGTTTCATCACTTAGGGTAAGGCCTTAATGGATTTGCCATATGAGACTAATGCTCATCAAAGGATGGAAAGGGAAAAGAGGGAAAGGTGGGTTTGTGGAAGGTGGAGTCGCCAGATGAACTTCAAGGAGATTTCATCAAGGGTGGAAAGGGAACATCCCTTGGATGTATTTTCCAGGAAAACTAAGGGATAGAGGCTTTGGGAGGGAAGTTTGCCAAAGTGTCGTTAGGGCACGAAGAGGATTCAAAATCCTCCCTGGAAACAATGCCAAAATTTTATAGCACAAGTTGTAGGTTGTAAAAATATTGACCCAACCACAAAACAAAGTGCTACAACTTGGGAATCCTACACCCAATGTCACCTCAATGTAGGTCCCACACTTCAGGGGTGATTAGGTCACTCCAGGGAGGTGATCTGGGTGACCCTAGGGGGAATGAGATGTAGATGAATGGATATGGAAGTGAAACCCATAGAAGTCAAGTCTAAGTGGAATGAGATGTGGAAAGAGATGCCTTGTAAGTCAAGTGATTGTTTCCCCAACGTTGTAGTACCTCTCTGGATGATTGTACCTGCCTGAGACACAAGAAAATCCAACTTGCAATGATATATGTTAGTGTGAATCGGCAAGTTAAGCTTGTTTTCCCCAATTTGCAGAGGTAGATGACAGTTTATATCAGCAAGCAATACATTCAAATCATCATGTAAAGCATGAGATCAATCATCAATATTATCAATGAATATGGAAAATCAATTATGACTGAGAAATGGACTTTGAGGCTAAATAAAGCAAGATGTTATAACATGTACTTTCTGCAGAAAATTGCATCCTTATGGCTGTAGCTTTCATTCAATTTTAATCAGCAAATTACACCATCAAAATATGTGAACAATTAATCCAAAATATGCGCCCTAGTTAGTAGAGTTAGTGAGCAAAGTTTAAGAGCTAGTCTAGGGTTAGTTTAGGAGTTAAGAGAGAGTTAGTAGCTAGGGTTATGCAACCTTAATGGTTGTAGGTTAAAGTTTGTAACATAAATTAAACTAGTGGGAGAGAGGGGGTGCCCTAGTAGGGGAAGAGTCCTCTCAATGTGGCAAACCAACTCCAAGAAAGAGATCTTTCAAAAGACAAAATTTTACATTCTCCAAGGCAATGATTTTATATCTCCAATGCAAAAAAGAAATGACTAGTGCCTTTAAATATTCGGTTAATGGAGTCAAGTAAATGAACTAGATACGCTACTTCCTTGGGGGTGTAAATCCTATTACTTCCTCAAACAAAACCTTGCAACATCAATGAACTTCAAGCAATAAATGATGGAGAATAGAGTGAGGGTGTAAATTCTCTTACTTCCCACTTAGCTCCTCGCACAACAATCCTCGATTTGAAAAATGATAGCATAAGAGTAAAATACCATACCAAAATCGAGAAAGATGCTAAGACAATCCACCATAAAATATAGAAACCATTCATCCTAGGCTAGCACCTCACTCCCCCATCAACCATTCATCAAGATAGCCATAAACAAGTGCACAAGAAACAAATAGATCCAAGTGTAGCGAAAATTTCAGATCAAGTCTTCTCACAAGAGGGAGAGTTATGTCCAAATGAGATCTTATGATCTCTTATTTATACAAAATGTCACCAATGTAACTTGTCCATATATTAAGGGTTAAAACACAATACTAGGGTTCAACAACCCTAATCTTGCCCCCTTAACAAAGTAATATTAAACAATTCATTAAATTTTCACTTTTGCACAAATAAAACCCTAATTTTACATGGACGCCACCCCTTTAGGATACATTTTTCCACTTGGGAGAAGTCGTTGGTCTTGGAGAAGTTATGGTAGGCCTCCAAAGGCCAAATGTCAATCATCTATGCAATCTCCTCATGGCCAAGGCTTCATCCTCCTCAAAACGTCCATGTGTTAAAGAGTGGCAACACCACTACCAAACCCTAGCCCCTAAGTATGACGCCAAGCTAAAAAAGAAGATGTTTTGCCCCTCCTAGGCAAATTGTTTGGCATGTGAGGGATGGACTAGGTCTTCCACATCATCTTCTAGGTCTTCAATTCTTCATCTCTGTGATCTAACATGTGGACCCTTGAAATCCAACCTATGGGCTTGCAGCCCCATGGAAACCTAAGATAGGCTTGTTCTCCCAAAACTGTCCACCAACTAGGTCCTGCAAAGACAAATGAGCATGCCCTCCAAGGATCTTAGGTCATAACATCATGATAAGTGAATCCAATCGATAAATGAGCCACCTAAGCATGTGAATCAAAGATTACTATATCAAACAATTAATTGCTCAAAGACACTATGCGACTTGTCAAGATTGAATATGGGAGGGTTGACGAGGTGTCCTATTGGGTAGATTTTTCCCTAGGTCAAGGATATTTTCCAAGAGATCCCTCTCTCCCTCTCTAATCCATGTAAAGTGGGTGAAGTGGCTGGGGTGAAGATTCAATGGGCATAGGGATCATGACATACAAGGGGTCGTAGTGTCTCATTCATGGGTGTCTTTGTAGAGGGTGTGTGGTACCTTCGTCCGCAATGCACTTTTTCCAAGCCCATTATTTGCCATTCTTTTATTATTTCATATTTTTTTTAAAAGGTTGAAGGTCACTGCCCTGGTGTTGTGTCTAGATAATGGCAATGTCACCCAAAAACACCTAGTGCAAATGAGAGGGTTGGCTCGTGATGAGACCCCCTTTGTCTCAACCATGCAAATGAGAGCCATTACCATGGTTTGGTGACCAGATGATGGCAATGTCATACCACTAGATATTCATGGACGTGATAGGTCAGCTCGTGATGAGACCTCCTATCCTTCAACTAACCCTTTAAGCATTCTTTATTATATTGTGGGTCCCCTTTACTCAAAGATAAGTGTTTCACTGCTTTCTTGGGTGATCCTTGGGCGAAGCATCTGGAAGGTTCATACAAGGCTTTTATATTTTACCCATTATCAATCCCTTTGGGCCTTCAGGCCCTTCTTCACATAAAATGAGGGACAACCCCTTCTTGGGTCAATACACGCTAAAATCCCAAGAGATAAGGAAATGGAGGGGAACAATGATCGAAAGTGGTAAGTATGGTCGAGAACGGTACAATGGCTCTTTAAGGGAGTTCCTAGTAACAAACCCATCCCCAAGGAAGACCACTTATTGAGGCACAATGTCAACCACCAAGGTGAAGCAAGGCAAAAGGCATAATGTCCAAGCATATATCATGAAATCTAGAGCAGTCTAAGATACAACATACTCAAATGGCTTAAATATTGAAATGATGCTCACCATAATACTGACTTGTACCTCATGGATCAAGGCCCACTACCTTCCAGAAGCCAACTGATGTGGTGGTCTATCTGGAAATCTGTGACCATATGTGGTGGCGAGGAGGGTCTCCATCTGTGCAAAAGGATATTGTTGGTCATGTAGTCTCTCGGCACTCCATATATGCACCCTGAGGGCCTCGATACACAATCTCCTTAGTTATCCACAAAATGGGGATAAAAAGCCCAATATGAGGCATCTTAAGTAATTATGGACATGATTGGGGTTTTCTTCCCCAACTGAACCCCCAAAGTTAAGAAACACCCTGGGTGAGTGCCCCACAGGACAAAGTGAACCAAACTAGAGACCAAGGGAAAGAAGGCATCCAAGGATCCTACCTAATAATTATCTATCCCTAATATGTCACACATCTAGGCTAAGGTAGGTGAACTCTAGGGAGGTGGTCCATCACAAAAGAATAGTATTAAAAGTTATTATATCATCATTGGATGGGTCATGCATGAATGTAGAACAAGAGTGGACTACACATCATACTTCTTGATGCATAGGAATATGTGAGTAATCGAGTGTGAATCTCATACACTACAAAGCTTGGGCATGTGTTTTGGTGGAAAATATACCCATCCCTCCTTTATCCGCGGGCATGTGGCAGATGTTGCAAATAAATCCATGGAAGATTTTGTCATTATTAGAATTATACCAAAGAAAATTTATGGGAAATTTTTCCATCTTATCATATGCATGGGTCGATGGAACCCAACATGATGAGTAGTACACATGTATTAGCTAGCACATTGGTGTAAATTAAAAAATTTCCTACAAGCAATAAACATTTCAAAATGCACTTATCATTTTTTTAAACTCTTAGTAGAAAATCTTTCCATAATTCCTTCACAAAGCCTCTAAAGGAACTGGGAATCCCCAAAAATTTGAACTTGTCTAATATTTGGCAATGTCTATCCTTGTCTTAAGATCCATTCAAGGACTTCCTATTGTCTTTTTTGATAGCATTGAGTTTTTCTCATCTGTAAATTCAATCAAGAGAATTCATGGAAAATTTACAAGCAATCCATGGTGTTGGCCAATGTTTTCTTCTCTTCAGTGATTGTTAAGAAAGAGTCATCCACATAGTGCATATTTACAAGATGACCGTTATTGTCTCCAAGGAAGAGGATACCTTTTTAATTTTTCCTTGTCAAATTATGTTGCGGAGAAGATAGAAAATGGATTTAGCAACCCTTTCATACAGGGTTAGGGTTAAAGGTAATCCTTGTTGGATGAACTAGAAGATCCCTTTCTCTATATTTGTCCTAATTAATAGAAAGACAAATTGAAGCTTTTGAAAATAATATTTTAACTACTCCAGTAAAGAAGGATTCAAATCTCAACATCTTTAACATAGAGATGATGAAAGTCCATTCCACTCTATCACACACTTTTTCAAAATCAATCTTGATGAATATGGCCTATAATCCTTGGGTTCCATCCCATTCCATACTCCATATAGCTATTACATTATACAAGATGTATCTCCCTCTTATGAACAAAGTCTATTCTGACCTAATTATTTTCGGAAAGATATGTTTAATTTGACGGACAAGTGCCCTGACTAGAATTTTGTAAGATACATTCAATATGGTGATCAACCTCCAACTTGTGATAATATTTGGGTCTCGTGGTTTTGTATTGAAATTGATCATTGCTTTGTTGGCGTGGCTCCCTAGTGTACAAATATATACTACGTCTTTATATACTTGGAGAATATTTGAGCCCACAAAATCTCAAGTGGCCTTTTAGAACTTAGACTAGAACCTATCTTGTACAAGAGTCTTATCAACTAACGTTTCATTAAGATTCATTATCAAATCCTCCATTATTATCATTGCTCACATGCTCGTCATTTCTCTTGTGTCATGTTTCAAGGTACTACGTCGAAATATTTTTGCATGGACACCTTCATTTCCTTCATCATGCCTTGAGATTAAAGGCCCATTTTATAATGATTAAAAAACTCTTTTGTTATTCACCAAGTTTGTTATTCTCTCATATGTGGTTTCAATGGACTTGATACACTCCAGTGCTTCCTTGGAGGTGATGGATTTTAAAAAATCCTAGGTTGGATTGTCACATGTCTTGAGACAATCCAACTAGGATTTCAATTGGGCTCCTTTTGTTTTTGTACAAATATCCAACCTTCAATGAGTGACACAACTTGTCCACTCTACCTAAAGTTTCTCACTAAAAAGAATGAATTATAATATCCTTGATACCTTATTTGATTCATCTATGTCTTCTTTACACTTCCTTATTCTAACTATATTGAGTTTTAAAAAAGAGTTAACCCTTCTTATACCATCCTCCCATCATAAAATCCATCCTATATCTTCTCTAGGTCATGGAATAAGGTTCTAGATTATTTTGATGGCTTCAATACAAGATGCATATTTTAGACGAGAGGTGTTTAACATGAATCTCATGTCCACAGATTGGGCTTGTCAAAACCTTGGGATATGGAGAAAATGATTAGTGTCTAATTAGATATGGTGACTCCTGCCATCGCCTAAACATGCTTCCTTTTGTCACGATAAAGAAAATATTTGTTTCTTGGATAACATTGCTCTATTGAGTCTTTTCAAAACTTATTGGTTTCCAATATGAAAATTGTACCAAGTGAACCAAATTTTAGGTGATTTCTTGCATGGAAATTGTTATGGTTGTAAAGGTTGAGTGTTGCTTTAAGGTTGTTCTAGACCATCTATTCTTTTGGGGGGATTATGATAGGTAAAATGTCTTCTTTATATTCTTTATATTCCATGTTGTTGAAGTCAACATAAAATAACCAAAAATCCTCTGAGAGATCTTTAGCTATCCAATCCCACATGGTTGTCCTTTTACCAACATCATTTGACACATAAATATTAACTAGTCCTAACACATGGACTTTGAATCAAATAAATCCCATACAACACAATTGGTCAATATTGACTCATGTTGAATAATGGCATCCACTTGATTTGTGAGACTAGGATTGCTACTCCACCTCTTCCATCATCATGGTTAGTATAAAAAATAATCAAATCCAAAAACATTACTAGAAGGGAAAATTTAAGCATAAACCTAACAACTTCAACCCCTTGCAAACACAAAATACCTAGATAATAAATTTAGGTTCTTACCTTATGCACTATGCATTCACAACAAGGGTTGGTGAGACCCCATACATTCAATGAGATTGTCTTTTTTGGGAATCTTCAAGGATAAAATCCATCTCTTCACTTCCTTCCCTACTAGGTTTTTGAAGGGAATAGAAGAGTTAACTATTTGCTTTTGGGATGGAAATAGTCATTCAAACTTATGTTCCTTGGATTTTTATGGGAATCATCAATTCCAATTGTTTGGGAGGTATATATCCTCTTGGGAAGAGACCTGACCTAGTTCCCTTAGGGTCCTTGGCCACCATGGATCTAGAAGATTTCTTTTGGGTTGGACTAGGGGTGGGTTGTATAGGTATGCTATTTTTGGGAGACTATGTAATTGGTTTATATTGTTGGGAATGAGGATCATTTCCTTTTTTAAAAACTTTAGTCCCTTCATCATTGTTTACATGAGGTTGGTACAATGAGCACTGAGGCTTGTCCAAAAGGGACAAAAGTTGGGGATATTGGATAATGAATTTGCTTTAGTAAGGTGAAATATTCTATTCTATGGTTGGGACTTTGGCACATGAACCAAGAGTTGGGGAGAATGATATATTGTACTAGCGATTAGATAATATGGCCTTCCACTCCTGTGAATACAAATTATTTCAAATCTTTGGATTTATAAACCCTTGGAAAAATCCTTTTATAAGGGCGTGGGTTGAAGAACCATACTAACTCGGGGTATATAAAGCTAGAGTTGAGGATGAAAATATTTGCAGTAAAGCCTAAAATTGTAGTGTAATCCCTAGGAATTATACCCACACTAGGTAATATTGCTTGAAGACTTCATAATTGGAAAATTCATCATTCTGTTTAACACAAATAACTAGGTTTTTTTCAACATCCAAGGGACATAGGATAGAACTTCATGATAATGGTTTTCCTCCTCGAAGGAGAATTTGGAAAAATCCCTTAATTGGGCTTCCAAATGAAATGTAGATCCAAGTGAGGGGGGTATATCTCCTTGGTCCATCCTTTAACAAAAGTCTCTAGTGGGATTAATCCAACAAAATACCCTATTAATGTGCACATTTTCAAAATATCACAAACAAATAATATTTAGAGTCAACATTATCAACAAGAGATTCATCAAAGAAAACTCCATTACCTTGTGTATCACCTTTGTGATGAGCTTCACTAAAGCCTCGGGAGGAACCAAGATGGCCATCATTGTTCTCAAATACCCTTGTGTGATTTCCAACATTAAAGCATCAAAAGGCTTGGTGGCCATTTAAGTACCTCCCCACTAGCTTGTGATAGGCACAAAAAAATGTATCCTATGCATCATGCAGGCTCCACTGAAGCCAAAAAAAAAAAAGTGATTGTTATAGCTAGGGAAATAACTCCAAACCAAGCCCTAGATCTCTTCATAATCTAAAATCACATCAAAGACTCAAACCTAAATTTTTGAAGTGCCTTATGTTGGTTCCTCAACATATATTATCTTGTAATAATGTTATTTTTTTTTAAAATGGACCTTTATATAATAAGGGCCTAATCACTCTTAATAGTAACTTAAGCTTCAAGTTAGGATTTTTTCATCTTTATTGGCATAACTAGATGTCCCCCCTCTTATATGTATCTTATATTATTTTATCAATACAATCAACCAATTACTATTGATTATTGGAGATGTATTCCTCCTTTACATGGATATGTATGGGTAATCTTCCTTTCAATTTGTAGGTACCCCGATTCTTTTCCTTTCTTTAGCTCTTAATTCTTGTTTTATATTTGTTTATTTTCATAGTTCCAAGAGTAGTTATATTTTGAGTAATATAATGTTGCAATTTATTAATACTCAGAGATTCGGTCAATTCTCACACTTGCTATGTGTTTATTTGTTTTTTTACAGACAACAATGTTGAAGGAGAATATAAATATGTGAAAAAAATATATTTGGAAGAAATCTTTAGGAACTGCTTAGAAGGAATGAGGGAAATTCATGCAGCTACAAGCCGTACACAAAGTGTTAAGGAAATTGTCCTAAATACCTCCATCCATAACCCTAGATGATTTGATGAGGAAGATGAGGACATGAACTCTTAGGGAATGAAAGGTAACATCACTTAGAGATTATTAGTGGCATGTAATCCTCACAAACTCACTTTCAACCCTTAAATGAAGATCTCACAATATGACTTTAGCAGTGAAGTGGAAGTGCACACCTAGTTAATCAAGGTAAAGTTAACATCCAAGGTACAACACATGCACAAATAGGAGGATAATTTAAAAGTGGAACTATAATGTTTGGATGGAGCATCCCATACTTGGGGTGACAGGATTTATAAAATCCCTAGAGGAATTTTTGGTGAGTTTGTATATGGATCATAGCGAGGATGAGCCTTATTATGCTCAACTCATGCACTTATTCCAGGAGGACATGTTAGAAGAAGAGTACTTTAATAAGTTCTAAGTCTTGGATTCCAAGGCAAAATACTATGCAAATTTAGTGCACAACATCTATGTTTGAAATGTATAAAGTAGAAATCTATAAAGGGGTAAGAATGTTTAAACTTTGACTCTTTGGAAAAATCTATTAGTGTAGCTAAAAGAGTATAGAATCATGTTGAAGCTATTGAGAGCAAAATACTAAATTGTAGTAAAAAGGTTTGTGCATATAATAGGAATTCCAAGGAAGAAAAAAATTCTAAAATGTCATAAATAAATTCTTAGTCATCTTCCATTCTATAAATCCAATACATCCACCTCAAACTCTTGTGTTAAATACACTCTTATTGGGTTAAGGATCTACATCTCTACAACCCTCAAAACTTTTTATGGATAAATATCTATGCAAATCCTACTCTGATTTGAACATTAAGAGAATACTCTTCATGAAGGACCAAATAATGATCAAGTCCACAAGACCAACCAATTGACTCCACCACTAAAATAAGGAAGTCCAATCTACCTTGTTGTAATAATTGGGTTGGGAAGGCTTGATACCTTCAAGCTTTCATGCTTTCATAAAAAAATAAAGGCTCATAGTTATGGTGGATCCTAGAAGTACATTGAAAATCCTTGATAAGAAACATGTCAAGTGACTCAACCTCCTTAATCATACTTATACATGCTTCCTTAAGAATCCTAGCACAAATACTATATGAAGGTATGGTGCAAAAGGTGGAACTTATATGTAAGACTATAGTTTCAAGGATGATTTTTATGTCACTAACATTGGAGTTTATTTCCATAGCGGCCTACTCCACTGACCACTGGGATAAGTTGCCCTCTTTCCACTAGGATGGTTGCAAAATTGTTATCAAGGGCCTCCATTCTAAAAATATAGGATTGCCATTCAAAATGTTAAAGTCCCTACTACCACTGTCATTATATAGGAAATGTAAAATGTATTCAACATCCTCAAAGATAACTTGTTCATTGTCAAGAATAAAATCAAAATCAAACCACTGGATCCTCAACACTACTAAAAACAATAGTTTGTAGTTGGAGATAAGGTATATTCTTAATTGCAACCATACATGTAGATAACTCTTTGACAACAAGGTAAAAACAATCTTGAACCTAGGTTTTATGGGCCATATTGAGTGTGAGAAAAAGTTGAGGGGGATTTTTATACACTAGACATTCCCAACAAGATGAGACTCCATGATGTATTTCATGTTACTTACTTTGAAAATAAATTAGCAATGAGGTGGTGGCCCACTCTCACAGATGAAGAAGGCAAGCTCGTACTAGAGTTTTAAGTGCATTCTTGAGGTGAATGTGATAAACCTCCATATACCGCAAACCACATAGTATATTATTCAGTGGAGAGGCCTCCCTAAAGAGGAAGCCACATGGGAATCTAAAGCATTTTTTGTGGAACAACCAAATTAGCATAGTTTTAGATATCTACTACTCTCGGGTAGCCCTTGACAAAAACAAAACTATGTTTCTCCTTTTATGCTTTATATATAATGATGTGTTTAGTACAATTGGTTGAAGTAAGGACATTTTTGGAATAAGTAGTTTAGGGCTTAATTTTTTTTCTTTCTATATTACTCATGTAACTTATTCATAAAGTGCATCCCTCTTTTATTTTACTTTACATGCACTCCTTGAAAATCGCTTTTGAAACCGAAGCTTAAGTCCTTCTACCAAATTTGGACAAACTTACATTGTGTATAGTTTCTCCCCACCCCCACCCTCATATATGAGGGTGGGAGTGGGGAGACTTATTAGAGAAAACATATACATTAAAGGTGCGTTTATGCATCTTTTGATGTATTATACCACCTACTTTCAATCATATTGGGGAAACAATGCATCTATTAAGTTTTTTTGGCAATTGTTTCAACATTTGCCTTTATTGCTTGGTTTTCAACATTGAAGGAAAAAACATATTAAGGGGATGCTTTGTACCTAACCATAACATTGTTATTGGGTATTATACTCCTAGACTCAGTCTTGAAGCATTACAAATATTTGGTGACTCAAAAATCATAATTGACGGGTTAAATGACATAGGAAAATTGGAGGTTATTTCACTTTTGGGATGGAAGGACATAATCAGAGAGCTTCAATCCATCTTCAGGGAGATCAACTACACACGTATCTATCGATATTACAACAAGGATGTCAATTTACTCTCCAAGACTGCACTACAGAAGCAAGAAGGAAAAAGCACATACAACCACTGGGTTGATGGTCATGAGGGTCCTACTCCCTTTCTAAATCTCATATAGTATCTAGTCATCCTTTAGTGTCATCTCTATTTAAACTATTTGAAGTGTGATAGTATTCAAAAAATTTTGAGGATATGCTATCCTCAGCCATGGGACAGTCCGAAAATAGATCATGCTTGATGCTACATTTGGATCGGTTTCAAAAAATCCTTTAGACTATTACAATTTTTTGCCTTATGATGGTGCTAAGTAAGTGGTTCAGTTTTAGCCATGACTGTTACTACTCAATTTTGAAGGATGTATGAATTTTGAAAGTTGTAAACAAAATGCATAGTTTCTTCCATGAGAACAAATTATATATAAATATAATGAGTAATTTTTCTGCTGGAAAAAGAAGAACTATTTTGTGAGTATGTTTATGATCTTTTGTAATTTTGTGACATTCATAAAAGATCATCTTTATGTAATGATGGTCTAATCACTTTTCTTAGTGACTTGAGCATTAAGTTAGCATTTTTCCTCTTTATTGATATAAATAGGGTTCCCCTCTCTCTTATGTATTTCCAATAGTTTTATCAACATAAACAACTAGTTATTGGTGTTTAGGGGTAAGGGCCCTTAGATGTGCAAATGCCCTCACTCTTTTCTTTTCTTTGTCCTTAATTTTGATTATTTACATAGTTGTTATAAGTTTCATTTTGTCCATAGTTCATAGCTTGGGTGGTTGGACGGATTGTTTGTTCTCCTCTCCACCTGGGTTCAATTCTCATAAGTGACATGTTGGCACGTTGTGATAAAGCTACAAGGATAGGTGCCTCCCTTGAGTGGGACCCCTTCATGGGTGTGTCTCTCGATGTCTCGGTCCTTGGTAAGTCATAAGTTTCTTGCTAGGTGCCGACTTGTAGGATGTTGGTACTAGCCTCAGGTTTATAGTGGCAATGAGCCATATTTGAACACAGACCTCACCTAGATAATCCCAACAAATTAGTGATTATCCTAGATCTAAAAAAAGTTTGATTTCAAGTATAGAATATTCAATCAAATAATAAAAAACAATGAATACATTTTTTTTAAAATCCTACACACTCACGAGTGGATTACATTTGCAAATCATGTAAATAAAAACTTCTCTTATAAAACTTATTAATTATACTATTAAAATAATAATAAAAATATAAATGAAAAAAAAAAGGTGCTTATATTAAAAATAAGTAAAATCTTTAATTTCAAATTTAAGTTACTACTTAAATTAAGAATATATTTATTATATAAAAATGATATTTTATATATACATTAAAATATTATATTATATATATTTATTATAAAATATATAAACATAAATAAATGACCAACAAATATATAATGACATAAAAATGTATTTTTTTTAATTAATTAAACAAATATTAGTACTTGGTAAGTTGTAGGAAGTTATAATTGTTAAAGTATTTTAATATTATTAGATTCAATATTATAATTAAGTTATAATTATTAAGGTATTTTAATATTATTAGATTTAATATTAATATTAAGTTATAATTGTGAAAGTATTTTAATATTATAATTGTTAAAATATTTTTTAATATGTAAAATTTTGTATTTTTTAAAATTATTTAAAAATATATTATTTTTTAAAATGTAAAAGTGAATTTTACATCAATATTATTCACTTATTATTATTATTTATATATAAAAAAGTCATAAATCATTGTGACACTAACATTATTCACTTATTCACAACAAATCTTTCTGATTGTAAAATGCAATACAACAAAAGAAGATATAAAAATGATTTTGATTATAACTCAACACACGTACTTTATATGCTGATTGTAAAATGTGTATTTTGGTACAAATAAAAACCTTACCAAAAAAATATGAAACTGACTTTAATCATAATTCCTTATAATTCTTTATACCTTATTACATCTTTTATATGATGATTGTAAAATGTACTTTAAAAAAAATATCAAACCGACTTTAATCATAATTCCTTATATAGTATTATATCTCTTATATGTTGATTGTAAAATGTGTCTCTCAGTACAACAAATAAAAACCTTAAAAAAACATATGAAATTGACTTTATAAATGAAATTGTAAAATGTCTCAGTACAACAAACAAAAATCTTTAAAAAAAAACTATATGAAAATGACTTTAATCATAACTTCTTATATCGTGTTATATTTTAAATATTTATCTCCCTTGCTCCTTACATGCTATTTTGTCAATAAAAAGCTTCTATTATTTTGTCATTTAAATATATATAAAAATGACTTTAATCATAATTTGTTATATTATAAATACTTTATTTCACTTATCTCTTATTATGTTATTTTGTCATTAAAACACTTCTATTATTTTGTTATTTAAATGTTTCTTCATACAAATACTTTATTTCACTTATCTCTTATTATGTTATTTTGTCATTAAAACACTTCTATTATTTTGTTATTTAAATGTTTCTTCATACATATATAAGAGAAAAGTCAAAATAAATAAATTGATGAGTACTTTTCCTCATTTTGAAAAAGCCCAAGAAAACCCTAAGTATGACTACTTTCCTTCATTTTGAGGAAGGGGGAAAACCCCTGAGTATGAGTACTTCCCCTCATTTTGAGGAAGCTCGAGGAAAACCCTTGAGTACGAGTACTTCCCCTCATTTTGAGGAAGCCCAAGGAAAGCCCTCGAGTATGAGTATTTCTCCTCATTTCGAGGAACCTTGGGGAAAACCCCCAAGTGTGAGCCTTCCCCTCATTTCGAGGATGGTACCCAGCCAATCCCCTCATTTCGAGGAAGCCCAGGGAAAACCCCCACGTACGAGTACTTCCCCTCATTTCGAAGATGGTACCTCATTGGTCCCCTCATTTCGAGGATGGTACCTCATTGGTCCCCTCATTTCGAGGAAGCTTAGGGAAAACCCCCAAGTACGAGTACTTCCCCTCATTTTGAGCAAGGAAAACCCCCAAGTACAAGTACTTTCCCTCATTTTGAGGAAGCTCAAGGAAAACCCTCAAGTATGAGTACTTCCCCTCATTTTGAGGATGGTACCCAACAAGTCCCCTCATTTTGAGGAAGCCTAGGGAAAACCCCCAAGTACGAGTACTTCCCCTCATTTCGAGGAAGCTCAGGGAAAACCCCCAAGTACGAGTACTTCCCCTCATTTCAAGGAAGTTTGGGGAAAACTCCCAAGTACAAGTACTTCCCCTCATTTCGAGGATGATACCTAGTCAGTCTCCTCATTTCGAGGATGATACCTAGTCAGTCTCCTCATTTCGAGGAAGTCTGGAAAAAAACCCCAAGTACAAGTACTTCCCCTCATTTTGAGGATGGTATCGAGCCAGTCTCCTCATTCCTTAACAATATGGCTCAAAGTCATTATAATAATATACTTGTTAAGAACTCAACATGTTACTTGTGGATATTAAACCTAGGTGGAAAAGATAACAATCATTCCTCCTAACCACTCAAGCTAAACTTAATTAACAACTTTAAAATAAGTATATTTCTAAATAATTAATTTTCTTTTTAATGTTTACCTTAATAATAGAAATCAAATTTACAATAAAAAATAGTTTTGATTTATGTGTAATTATAATGTGTTCAAGTTTATTTTGTCATTAATGTATAGGCTAGGTATAATGTGTTCTAGTTCATTTTGTCATTAATGTATAGGATGTGTTTAAAATTAATTTTGTCTTTTTTCAAACTTGATATCTTAAAAGTTAAAAGTTAATGAATCATGATTTGTATAGGCTAGGTATAATGTGTTCTAGTTCATTTTGTCATTAATGTATAGGATGTGTTTAAAGTTAATTTTGTCTTCTTTCAAACTTGCTATCTTAAAAGTTAAAAGTTAATGAATCACGATTTAATAATAAATTGATTGAAATTTATTTTAATTAGTTAAAGTTTGATTTTCAATACATAGAATTTCAATTAGTTGAAGTTTGATTTTCACTACATAGATGTGCTTACACTTGTTTCATATATTTAAATATTATAAAATAATAATCTCAAATATTTCATATTCCTTAAAATGATAAGGAAATTACCTTATAAAATAGAGACAAGGATAAATATAGTCAAGATTGACACTAACTCATTTTCACTTTGACAAATAAAATCAATGTTCCAGTTGTGAAACTTTGGCTTGCTAGTAAATTACCTTGTAGAGTAGAAAGCAAGGATAAAAATGTGCAATGAAATTAATTATACAGGGGACCACCATTAAATCCATTTAGAAGAATGCCAGCTCTGTCCTTTGCTACAGTTGGCAGTATACAACGTGGCATCATCAAAATGGCTATCCCATTTAGAATAATGCCAGCTTTGCCATTAGCCTTTTAAGTTATAGAGTTGGCATTATACAACGTTGCATCACCAAAATGGAATCTGCAACTTACAAGTTGAAGTGGCTCTGCCACCATACATTTCTTTCATAAATATTTCTGGCACCTGCTACCATTACTTTCCTAATAAATATTGTCAAGCTAGCAGTGGCAGTAGACGGTAAATGAGAGGATCAGACTACGATAGCCTTGTACCAGGAAACCCAAAATTATTATTCAAGTTACCATCTAAGTACGAATTGATGTGTGGAGATGGTAAATAAAGAAATCAGTAGGGTACAATGATTGCAGACATTTGTAACGTAGGCATGAGTACTTTAGAACGGTTGGCCCTTCCACACATGTAGCTTAGTACATGAATTTGGCCTCGGGAAAGTAAGCCAGACTCTGTGCATTGGAGTAATAAAATTCTATCCCAGTTTCAAAGGTAAACTTAACGGTTAGAAAATGTTCATTCTGCAACATACCCATGTGGTAACCCCACTGTCTGCGGAAAAAATGACAAAATTGTATGTGAATAAGCCTACAAACAATGACATACATCGATAAAATAAAATATAAAGTACGTGTAACATCATATGAAAAAGTTCACTGGATGTAAGTCTGGTTCTCGGGACTAGAGTTGACTCAAAGTACTGATGTGATACATACATGGTGTATATATCCTCCATGTGCTCCACAGATCGACTTATCTTTTTCTTAGCAGCCATTGATAGAGAAACGAGCTGCACTGCAAGCAAAACAGGTATGGAATGGGGATCTGCTTATTTATGCAATGTAGTTAAAAAGAAATTGAAACAAGCTGCATATTCAGCGGTAAAAGAGTGAGTTGGTATCCAGTGGAACGTGTGGGAAATCATTGTTCATGCCATGATGATTTAATATATTACTAGACACAGCCTGTTCTGGAAATTTAATACTGGAATGAGCATGTGTGTGTTATGATAGAAAGAGCACTGCTTGTTCTAGGTCCAAGGAAATGCCATGACTCTGGATATTTTCACAAGTATTTTGTTGGTATGAACAACATTCTGAGTTTATGATGATGTCTTATGACTTTATAAATATTGAGTAGTATTAATTGCAGTGGGGAAAGGTTGTTGTGTAAGGTTTTTTTGTAGGAGCAATGGGGTCCCTTGAAGGTAATGGTTACGAGTCATATGAAAGTAGGCATGATAATGGTAACGGCAATAGCAATGGTTCTAGTAGCTTTGAGTTCCCCAAGGGTGGTGGGGATAGGGCAATTCATCACAGGCCCGGTCTAGGGTCACATTCAAAGCCAACCCCTTCAAAATGGGATGATGCCCAGAAATGGTTGGTCAGTCTCTCTTCAGGAGGAGACCATGGTTATGTTAAGAACAAGTCCAAGGCTTCCGATGCACAGAGAAAAATAAGCTTTTTGCCTCGTCAGGGAAAAGCCTCTGCACCCAATGCCTCGGAAGCCTTGCCTGTTCCTTCCAGTACTGCTGCAGCTATGGATGAAGAGGAAGTAGGATTGAATCAGGATGAGGGAGACACCAAGAAGATCGATTATGGTAAGTCCATGAGACCGATCGATAAGCCCATCGCAGATCCGGCCAATGAACACTTATCTTACATTCCGCCAACTTCAACTGTGAGATCAGTTTCCATGAGGGATATGGGGACAGAAATGACCCCTATTGCAAGCCAAGAGCCTTCAAGAACAGGAACTCCTCTCAGAGCCACAACACCTTCAACTAGGAGTCCTGTTACTTCACGGCCATCTACTCCAGGAAGATGCATAGTACCAATGGAGGCGGTAGAAAATTATCAATTGGGCCTGAAAGACCATCATGAATTGTCAGAGAAGCAAGTGCATGAGAAGACCAGAAGGGAAATTATTGCTCTAGGTGCACAGTTGGGGAAGTCAAATATCATGGCATGGGCTAGTAAAGAAGAAGAAGAGCAAGATGCTTCTAAATCACTCAAGACTAACGATATGCAACATGCTAAACTGAATGTCCTAGAGGCTCGGGCTGCAGCATGGGAGGAGGCAGAGCAGGCTAAATACATGGCCAGGTGATTCTCTTGTAAACCTTTGCTTTTGACTTATCTTTCTCTTTGGATTTTCAAGTCTCTTTTCTAATTCACACTCTCTGAAAACAAAATATTTTTCCATGTTCTACCGAAATAAAGGATGGTGTTAAAACATGCATTCATTTTTCTAAAAATGAAACTTTAGCATGTGTAAAATTTAAACAACTTTGATTGATGAAGATCAATCTAAATTTTAACATTTTCAAAATTACTCTTCACCTTTGGAACAAGCTTTTTTATGCCCTATTTTCATTCTGGTCTATGTGCATTTATTTCTGTAGTACTGCATAGCATAGAGAATGACCATAAAATGATATGGGAATATGCCGGTGGGCTGGTTACGTTCTGGCGTGTTAGTGGAAATTTCTTCAGTCTGAAGATAACTATTATTACACATGTAGATCGAATCGTGTGTTTATGTATACTGGTGACTTGTATATTACGTTCACCGAGATAGAGATTGTTTTTTCTGATAATATTCTTGATTATGAGTGACATGCCTATTTTGGTTTTAACCATTATACATTTCTCCCTCTGTAGGTATAAACGTGAAGAAATCAAAATACAAGCCTGGGAAAGTAATCAAAGAATAAAAGCAGAAGCTGAAATGAAGAGAATAGAGGTATAACTTTTCCTGCCTCCTAACTTGCATGTATCAGCTTATGAAAAGCTTATTTTTTGCAGTTATAAGCAAACATTGTGAATGGTAGAGGATACCATCCAATATGTAAGAGTGGTCTCAGTGTTAAAGCTAGACAGGCTCAATCCATGGCTTCCTTTGCAACATGATGGTAGGGTAAGAGAATACTATCAGTAAATAACCACAATCTCAAAAATGATCAATAAACTGAATAGTTGGTTTTCCTCAGTTATAGTTTAGGTATGAAGCCTATGCATTGAAGCCCTTGTCCCAGTGGAAATTAGTGTAGTCACTAGTGTACGTACCCGGATTTGAGCACCATTTCATCCCATAATAATGTTATATAGGGTGCATTACCTAGTTTATCCCACTAAGTCATACATATACTTCAGAGTAAATTCATAGATGGCTTCCTTTGGAACTTAATGGTTGTAAGAAAATACTATCAAGAAATAACCATAATCCCAAAAGTTATCAATGACTTGAGTTGTTTATTTTTCTCACTTCTAATCTAGATTTTGAAGCTTTACATATTGAATCTTGTGTCACAAATAAATGTAGTGGTGGTAGACCGTAGGTATACTATACGTGTTGATGTTTGGACAACATCGGAAAGACATTCTCTTAGAGTAATAATTAACAATATAATTATTGATTATTAAATACTATATATAATAAGTAAATGATAATAATAAATAGTTATTGATTATCCAAGGGACGCATCCTTTCATGGATGGTCACCATATATTCCCTATATATGGAACACTCATCATTGTAATAATATATCGATCACATCTCATATGAAGAAAAACAACATAGTATCAGAGCGGGACTGGGCTTGACTCCTTCACAGGAGGGCCCAGGAAAATGAGAGTAGAGTAAAATGTTGGGAGTGTTAAATTTATGGGGTTGTTACAATCTCTATGTACAACATATTTACTTTTTACTCCTACCTAAATTATAGAAAGAAT